>CAUYUJ010013002.1:958559-1021059 GCA_963575745.1 Prorocentrum cordatum | reverse complement strand
GCAACCCAAGCTGGCGCACATGGGCACATACAAGCTGGGCGATGCCGACGCGTGCGTGAACCGCCCAGAGATGCCAGAGGAGCCGCCCGCGTGGACGGACGACTGTTCGCCGGAGGAATGGCGGGACATGCTGTTGCAGTGCCTGACGGAGGGCGCGGAGAGCGAAGGCGCGGAGGGCGAGGGCGCCGCGGCTGCCTCCGCGGATCAACTAGAATTGGACGCCCAGGCCGCGTTCAGCGACGGGCTGAACACGGATTTCTCCATTATTTCCTGCACGGCGAAGCAGCGCCCCAGCATGGAGGGCGCCCTCGTGGAGCTGCGGCGCGGCCTGGAGCGGCTGCAAGCGCAGCGACAGGCGCAGCAGGAGAATATGAAGCTGGAGATGCAGCAGCTCGGAGAGGACCCCGAGAAGACTCCAGTACAAGTTACAAGTTCGAAGAGACGCTGGATCTGGCGAAGAATCTGCCCGCGTCGCAAAGCCGATGCTACTGGAAAAACGGGCCAGAGATGCCGTTCTCGATCTTCTACAGCCACCTCGCCTTCGCGCCCCACCGCTGCTGGGCGATCTTCATCAAGAAGGGTGTCTTTCTGGAGGCGGAGGCGCGACAACGTCAGCGCGGGCGCTCTCTCCGGCATAAGGCCAATCAGGTCGGCGACCGCGCCCCAGTTCAGTATCTCGGACGCGGCGTCGACCCGCGGGTGCTCGCAGGGTGGCGAGAGGAAAAAAGGCGAGGGCGGGCAGGCGGTGCACGCCTGCCCGGAAGGCCGGCGCTTCCGGGAGATCCTGACGGCCCACGATAACGACGTCGCGACCAAGGAGGCGGGCGACGCGCCCGATCATCGCCAGGTGGCGTCGTTCCAGGCGAAGTTTATGCAGGGCATGGGCTGCGAGAGCGAGGAGGCCCCGAAGACGGGAGATCGACGGCTTCCGCATCGCGAGGACTACATGCACTCTGGACGACTGGCTGCGCCGCGGCAACAATCCAGTCCTCGAGCACATGAGTTAGCAGGTGCATGCCACGCGGGTCTACCGCTGCGAGAAGCCCGACGGCCTGTAGAGACAAGGCCCGCGCGCGGCACCTGGACTTCGACCTCGCGCCGCACTGCTCGCTGCACGCGACCCGCAAGGACCGCGAGACTGCCTGCCTGCGCAGGCAAATGCTCACGATGCCTTTGGAGGTGGAGAACTCGGAGACGCGGGAGGGCGAGCGCACGCGGCAGGCGTTCGCGCCTCCGATGGAGGCCCCCGACGCGCCCCGCGACATAAAGGCGCGCGGGCCAACCTGTTCCGCGCGAGCCTGGGCGCGCTACGAAGCACAAGCGGGCGAGGAGGCCCGAGTCGCCGCGGCGCGTCTCCTCGCGCGGCGCGAGTGGCCCTCGATCTGGGAGGCGCAGGAGGCGCAGGATGAACTCTTCGCTGCGCGACAGGCGCGGGCGGAGGGCACGGGCGAGGGGGGCGACTCGCTGGGCCCCGCCCACTGCCCCGACAGCGAATACCAAGAGCGACGGCGCGCCTCGCCCTGGCGCGCGAGGAGAAGAAACCCCAAGAGAGACACTCCTGGGCGAGGCTGCACGACGACCGCCTGCGAGGCAGCGGCGACGAGGATGACGCGGGCGTCGACGACGGCGCGGACGAGGGCACAGGCGGCCTGGGCACCGACCCCGCTGCGGCCAAGTTTGAAGGCGGGGTGCGCTCCACGCCCAGCGCGCACATCGCCCAACTGGTCGCTGATTTGCCGGAAGGCCAGAGACTCACGCGGGGCCAGACGCGCTTCGTCGCCAAGTTCGCCAAGGCATGCGACGAAGCCTGGGGGGGCGACGTGCAGAAGAGGCCCTGGGGCGAAGGAAAGGTGGCGCGCCTGCTCCTGCTGGGCCAGGGCGGCTCCGGGAAAACGCGCGCGGTGCAGAAGATCGTCTTCTCAGTCGTAGATTATGCGCGGCCCTTGCCAGCGCCGCCCAGGGCCGGCATGATGGTCGTTGCTTTCTCGAACGCGCAGGCGAAGAACGTCTCCAGGGAGACTGTCACAGCCAGAACGCAGCACAATGCCTGTTCCATACGAGTCCAGATATAGCCGAGCTGCGGCGGGAGGGGGGGTGCAAAATATGTTGACGCGGTTGTGGGAGCATGTCCGCGTTCTTGCCATCGAGGAGGTAAGCACGGTGGCAGCCGCGCTGCACAACGCGCTGGACCTTCGCGCATGCCACGGACGCAATGGCGCGCACGACGTGCAGGAGTACACCTACCAGCGGCCGCACCACCACTTCGGGCGCGCCCAATCACGTTGGACCTCGGCGATTCCCTGCAGCCCAATCACACCGGCAACATTGGCCCCCTGACGGACGCGAACGAGCTCCTAGACGTCGATTCGTACAAGTACGCGGATCCGCCGTTGGTGGAGATTCAGCACGCCATCAAGGTCTTCTCTCAGACCCCCTGCGTCTTCGAGCTGAAGGGCACGAAGCGCATCGAGCCTGGGGAACCTCTGATCACGTTTCTGGGCTGCACGCGCGAGGGCAAGCCCACCCCGCCGGAGGTCTGGTCCGCCTGGGAAAAGACCTTCGGCACCAGCACGAGAATTTTCGACTCGGCTATGGAATGGACGTATACTGGGATACCCTGGCGAAGTGGATCAACACGCGCGCTCGTCGCAACGCGCGCCGCCTGGGCGCGCCCCTCGTTATGGTGCAGGCCGTTGACGAGTGCAGCGCGATTCAGGGCGCTCCCGACGCGGGTCGGCGCCGCCTGAACGTGTCGAACATGCACAAGGCGGGGGCCATCCACGGCGTCTCGCCTGCCCCCGTCGGCACGGCAGAGCTATTCGTGGCAGCGCAGGAAGAGCTGAAGAAGAAGTTGGGACTCGCGCAGCGGCAACAGGCCACCATCGCGCCCTTCGAGCTCCACCGCGGGAAAGAGCAGCGGCACGAGGAGTGCTCGGCAGGCCAGCCCTTTCGCCCACGCTTCCTACTGCAGGGAATCTGGCTGCAGGCGCGCGGCTTCAAGGAGTCCACCAGGAGGTCGCCGAAGTGCTGCGACAGGGCGCCGAAGACGCCGACGACGACGGCCAGGCCGAGGCACGGGCTCAGAGCTTGCTGATGTTCAGGCCAAGCGAGCAGGAGCTCACGTGGCAAAGCTCGGGGCCGCACACCGCGCGCCGCCCGGGGTTCGCTCTGTCCCACGCGCCCCGCCTCGCCCCCACGCTATCGCAGAACCAGACGCTCTCCGCAAGCGGACGAAGGGTGGTGGCCCTGCGGCCGCCTACGCGGGAGTTTCTGGAGCGCGGGCCGCCGGCGCCCTTGCGGAAGGCGCTCGAGAAGTTCCATAAGAAAGCGAAGAGCTCCAGGGGTGTGGCCGAGCTGCTCGCCGCAGAGCTTGGCTTCGCGCTGCCTCCCACCTGAGCGCGGCCGCAACTAGCTCAGTGCCTGCGGGTTTGTCCCAACGGCTTGCTCCCGCGCCCCAGCGGCTCGCGCGGTTGCCCCGACGGCCTGGCCCGCGGGCATGCCCCAACGGCCGCGCGACGCGGCCATCCGAAAAGGCGCCCGCGCTGGCCGAGGCGGCGACGCCGTCGACAAGAATCGACGCGCGCGCCTTTGCAATAGACAGGAGAGGAGGTGGTGGGCGACGAAACAAACAGCAGGAGGGCGAGGCAAGGGCAACGCGGGGAGCAGGTGAGGTTCCTGAGCCAGGGCGGGAATGAGAATGACGCAGAGAAGACAACAAAGGGCGCCTCACAAATCGCGAGGACGGCAGTGGAGGCTATGCCCAGGTTAGCCGAAAACAGATTTCACGCGGGGTCTTTCCGTCGGAGTAATTGGTTTTTGAATGGGAATTCGAATGGAAATGATAGAGCCCTGGCCTCCAAGATAACTCCTCGAGAATTTATTTGCTTGCGAATACGAAGTCCAAAGGAAACTGTCGAGTCCCAGTCGCCAGCAGAATTCCTTAATACTCGAGTGGGCTTCGATTTGAAATTCAATGGGAAATTTTCGAGGCCCAGCCTCTAGCTGAATTCCTTGGATGATTGTAATTATTTGGGGGGCTTCTGCATAGGAATGCAATAAGCAATGGTCGAGCCCCAGCCTCCAGCATACGTCCATAATCATATACTTGTTTTCGAAAAGAAGTCAACAAGAAATGGCCGAGCCCGAGCCTCCAACAGGCTTTCTGGATCATTATTTGTTTGTAAATGAGAATTCGTTCGGAAATGGTCAGATCCCAGCCTCCAGCATTCTGGTTACTTGATGAGTTTTGAATAAGAACTCGTCCTCGTCGTCGTCGTCGTCGTCCTCGTCGCCGCTGCCGTCGTCGACGTCGTTTCCCCCCCCCCTCCTCCTCGCCGTCGTCGCCGTCGCCGTCGCCGTCACCGAGCGCGGGGCAAGGAGGAGGAGGAGGAAGAGGAGGGGGAGGAGGATGAGGAGGGGGACGACGAGGATGGCAGAAGGATGCAGGCATGGACGGTTGTCCACCTTTCGTTGTAAAACACAAAGAACAGGGAAGGCCTCCTCCATGTTGTATGAAATGTCAGAGCGTTGACTGTTGTATGGTTGTATTCGTGCTGCCTTCCGTGTTTTTTGGCGTTTCCTGTTGTATGGGTGGTTCCCGTGGGTTTCCCTGTTGTCTGGATTTTCTCCGTGGGAAATGTTGTATGGGTTCCCTCGCTGTCTTGTGCTGTATGGTTTCTGTATCGTCTCCTATTTTATAGTTCTCTGATGGTTCCCTGTTGTATGGACTCCATGCTGGATCCGGTTGTACGGCTTCTCTCACTTGTTTCTGATTGTGTTCCACACGTCACCTTCGTGACTATTGTTTTGAATTCCGTGAAAACTGGTTCTAGTACGAAACCGAGCGGAAATTGCAATTCCACACGTCGCCTTCGTGTCTACTTGTATTATACGTACGTTCTAATTGCATTGTAACTGAATTATAAGTGTTGCACAATTGAATCCCAACTGTTTTCTAGTTAAGCGTTTGATTGTCTTCTAATTGCGTCCGAGCTGAATTCTTACTGCAAAAATACATGTGATCTTGCTAACTTCTAAGTGTAGTATGCTTGTCTTGTAATTGACTCCGAATTGTATCATATTTGAATAATAGCTGTATTCTAATTAGATTCCGATGTGTATTGTACTTGCGTTCTAACTAAATGATGGATGTATTCTAATCACTTTCTAACTGCACCCTGTTTAAATTCGGCTGGCATTCTAAGTACATTCGGATTGTATTATAAATGCAATCCCCCCTGCGTTCCAAGTAGATTTCAATCCAAACCCGAACCAAAACCCGAACCCGAACCCGAACCCATTCATCGCAGCACACACGCAGGTGACGTATGGCCCTAGTAGCAGTGGTAGTAGCGGTCGTAGTCGTAGTCGCAACAGCAGACAGCAATAGCAGCAATGATGCGATGTGTCGTCGATTTGGTGGTAGTTATAGAACCAGTGATCGTAGTGGTAGTAGTAGCATCAGTAGTAGTACCAGTAGTAATAGAAATAGTAGCAGTAGATGCAACAGAAGTGCTACTGCAAGTAGTAGTACTACTACTGCTACTACGAGTAGTAGTAGTAGTAGTAGTAGTAGTAGTAGTAGTAGTAGTAGTAGTAGTAGTAGTAGTCGTAGTAGTAGTGGTGGTAGTAGTAGTAGTAGTAGTAGTAGCAGCAGTAGTAGTAGTAGTTATGAAGTTAGTAGTTAGCAGTTAGCAGTTAGTAGTTAGTAGTTAGTAGTTAGTAATTGATAATTCGTACTTAGCAGTTAGCAGTTATAGTAGTAGTAGTAGTAGTCGTAGTAGTCGTAGTCGTATTAGTAGTAGTAGTAGAAGTAGTAGTAGTAGTAGTAGTAGTAGTAGTAGTAGTAGTAGTAGTATCAATAGTAGAAGTAGTAGTAATAGTAGTAGTAGTAGTAGTAGTAGTAGTAGTAGTGGTAGTGGTAGTAGTAGTAGTAGTAGTAGTAGTAGTAGTAGTAGGAGTATGTGTCAAGCTAGCCAGCTCGAGCGAGTCAAGCATGGCATGCCCGTCCCACCCGCCCTCCCACAACATCAGAAGCAAAGCTGGCACAACTGGGGGCCGAAGTCACACCGGCCAGCCGGTTTGGTACAGCTGATGCGGCCGCGATGGCGGTTGCCGACGGGAACTGGCGAGCGCGTGTTGAATGCCGCGCACGCATTGCCAGACGAGTCGAGAATGGCCCGGTACACCGCAGGAAGCCAGAGGTGGCCGGAGGAAGCCCGACGGTCTGACAGGACACCCCAAAGCATTTTTGTGAAAAAGCATTGGGTTTTTGATGTTTTTATGTTGAAATGCTTGCAAACACACGGTGTTCGGTAGGATTCTGACATGAACGCGCGAGTGTGCTCTTTGTGGTATTTTTTGCACAGGATTCGCGGCCTGGGTGCATGACAGAGCATCGCGAGTGCACCGCGCGATGACGCGAAATCGCTGGATTTGACCGAATTCTTAAGATTCCTATGGTTTTCCTATGATTTCAGCAAGAGAGCCCGGGCGGGAAATTTGTACAATTTTTGTGAAAAAGCATTGGGTTTTTGATGTTTTTATGTTGAAATGCTTGCAAACACACGGTGTTCGGTAGGATTCTGACATGAACGCGCGCGTGTGCTCTTTGTGGTATTTTTTGCAATGGATTATCGCCGTGGACGACAGGACGTCCATGTCGAGAGGAAAAAATAAGAAAAATGTTGATTTTGTATTGTTTTTTACAGGTTAGGATGGGACCCCCGGATGCGGCCCCTAATGGCCGGCCTGAGGGGGGAGTAGGAGTATATTCTAATAAGGAATAAGGATAGGAGTAGTAGTAGTAGTAGTAGTAGTAGTAGTAGTAGTAGTAGTAGTAGTAGTAGTAGTAGTAGTAGTTAGTAGTAGTAGTAGTAGTAGTAGCAGCAGTAGTAGTAGTAGTAGTAGTAGTAGTAGTAGTAGTAGTAGTAGTAGTAGTAGTAGTAGTAGTAGTAGTAGTAGTAGTAGTACTAGTAGTAGCAGTAGTAGTAGTAGTAATAGTAATAGTAGTAATCGTAAGAGGAGGATGAGTATGAGTAGTAGTAGTAGCCGCAGTAGTAGTAGTAGTAGTAGTAGTAGTAGTAGTAGTAGTAGTGGTGGTGGTAGTAGTAGGAGTAGTCGTCGTAGTAGTAGTAGTAGAAAATAATAGTAGTAGTTAGTAGTAGTACGAAAAGTAGCAGCAACAGTATTTATATTGGTGCTGTCATGTGGCGTCTGTGGTAAAAAATAGCGGCATTCTAGAGGCATCTTAGAAGCATCATAGAGGCCTCGTAGATGCTCCTTAGAAGCCTCCCTCGTACAGGCCTCCTGTCAGCTTCTAAGACGCCTGAAACAGGCCTCTTAGACGCCTCTAAGAGGCCTCGAAGGCCTCTAGAGGTTTTTCACAAGAAACCTCTACTGGCCTCTTAGAAGCATCTAAGAGGCCTCTTAGCAGTCTCGTCAAGGCTTCTTAGAAGTTTCTAAAGAAGCCTCGAAGACGTCTAAAACGCTTCTCAGAGGCCTCTTCGAAGCCTCTTGGGAACTTCGTAGAAGCCTCTTGGAAGCGTCAGGAAGGGTTCTTCAAAGCATCTAAGGGTCCTCTGAGAAGCCTCGTAGAAGTTTCTGAGAGGCTTCGTAGAGGCCTTTCAGAGGCCTCTTAGAAACCTCTAAGAAGCTTCTTAGAGTCTTCGTGAAGGCCTCGTGGAAGTTTCATAGAGGCTTCTCAGAGGCCTCTTAGAAGCTTCTTGGAGGCTTCTTGAAGGCCTCTTAGAAGCCTTTTAGAAGCCTGACGATGCCTCTCTGCGACGAGTCAGATTTCCTCACGTTTAAACAAGCAACCGGGGAGTAAACCAGTTTGACCCGGGAAAACTCCATTCCACTGCTGTATACACGTCGTTTATTTCTAATGGTGTTAATTTCTACTTGTGCTCGTTTCTAATTGTTCCTGGTCCCCTAATGGCCAGGAAGACGCCCAGGATAGAACAATTAGAAATGAAAGGATCTCGGCCCCAAAAAAATCAAAGACTTTTCGAATTATTAGAAATGAGCCATGTGTATACCATCAAACCGGTGTTTACAATTCGACCGGGGGGTCCGGGGGGGGGGTCCAGGGTAAGATACGACTCCCGTCGGGGGGGATCCCGCGGCCAGAAAAAACCCAAGACGGGCCAAGAGTGCCCCAAGAGGCCCCCAAGACGGCCCACGAGGGCTCCGAATCGCCAAACGATCTGTCCAAGACGCCTTTACGGCCTGCAGACGGCCCAAGAGCCCTGCAAGACGCCCCAAAAGGCCTCAAGGGGCACTCCCACGAGGGCCCCAAGAGGTAAAAACACTGATTACCATTGGTCTTTAAAGCATGTCGGCGTTCTCGCCACTTCCGCTTCCCAACGCTCCAAGACGGCCCAAGAGGCCCCATATCGCCCCAAGACGGCTCAAGAGGGCTCCAGGAGGGACCCAGAACGGCCAAAGAGGGCCCCAAGACGGCCCAAGACGCCTCCAAGACGGCCCAAGAGGCCCCCAAGACGGCCTTAAGAGGGTGCCCAAACGAGGAACAACCACAACGGACATTTCGAGCCCTCGGCCCCGAGAGGCTCCGAGGAGGAAGGAACCAAGAGGCCCCCAAGAGGCCCCCAAGAGGCCTCCAGAGGCCCCCCGAGAGATTCCCAGGAAGCCCCGAGAGGCCCCCAAGAGGCCCCCCAAAAGCTCCCATGAGGCCGTAAACTGTCCCCAGAGGCCCTCGAGAGCGATTCGAAGAGACCACAACAAGCATCCATGAGGACTCTAACCCACGTCAGCGTCGTCGTCGTCGCCGCCGCCGTTATCGTCGTTCCCCTTTAGGGTCGGCGGCAGCGGCCGTAAGACCTTCGCAATAATCATTCCAGACGGCCTCAAGGCAGCTGATCAAAAAGAGGGCCCCAGGCGGCCAAGGACGGCCGCAAAAGAGAGCCCCAAGATTGCCCAAGAGGGCCTCCAGGGAGACCCAAGACGGCCTGAGAGAGCCTCTCGATGGCCAAAGACGGCCCCAAGACGGCCCCAAGACTCTTCCCAAGACGGCCCCACGACGACCCCAAGAAATCCCCTAGACGGCCAAGATGGCCCGAAGGCGACCCAAGAGAGGCACAGGACGGCCCAAGAGGGCCCCGAGGGACATCAGAGACTGCCCCACAGGAGCCCAAGACAGACTCAAGATGGCCGAAGTGTTTGTCCACCCGTGAGATCATCTAAAGAAACGAAAACGAAAGGTGTCACATGCGAGGGCCTTCGATGCTCGACGCTATGCCACCCAACGGGCTAAGCTGGCACGGTTACGGGACTTGCCGCAAGCACCTGGATATCCGTCACGACGTTCCGCGATACTGGAGTGCGAAAACGCTTCTTTGCTGTATGGCAGAGCTTCTGCAACTCTGCAGGGAACGAGCTCCCCGCCCCCGCATATCAGACAGCCTCCCCCCCTTATTCTGGCTTTTCGGCACCCCGCTCGGTCACTAGACAATCCCAAGGCGGCCCGAGGCCGCGCCAAGATGGCGGCAGCATGCCCGAAGGCCAGCCCACAGGACGGCCCAGCGACATCCTCTCAAAAAATCTGAAGCCGAGCTCGTGCAGCAAGGGAGCGGCCCGAGGAGCCCAGGCCAAGAGGCGTTGGAGGAGGCCCCGTGCGAGACACGGGGAGGGGAAAAGCAACGATGGGGAAACCAAAAGGTACCAATACCGTCACACCCCAGACCTCTCCCAGAGTGCGTCCTGACCAGAATTCCGAGGCGACTCCAGCGGTGGCGACGAGGGCCTCCAAAGAGGCCCAAAAAGGACAAACTCTAGGCAGGTGTAGCGGTATGGGCACCTTTGTCCCTCTGTGGAGCGAAATACGCTTTGGTCACATCGGTGGCGACCGCGCACCGCACCCGCAGCCAGAGCAGGGACGGCGCTGCAAAAATCAAACGGTAGACGAGCGGGCCAGGGGGCAGTGGAGGGCGGCCGCAGAAGGAGGGAGGGAGAGGGGCGGCGCACTCTGACGCCACAAGCTTGCACCTCAGGTCCGATCAACGTGACAAGGGCGTCGCACTCAGGCCACGAAAGTATTCGTAAGCCTTCAGGCGGACTCAACGGGCAACGCAAGTCGTCGTCGTCGTCGTCGTCGTCGTCGTCGTCGTCGCAGCACTCGTCGAGGAGGCGGGCAGCGCAGAGACCAGTATGCCCATCGGAAGACAGCCACGTCGAGACGACGGCGATGGAACCGTTGCTGCGGCCAAGGCTTCCTAGCCTCAGATCAGGCCAGAGAAGCATCTGAGAGCCACAGGAAGAGCTCGAGGCAGCTTCAGGAAGGCCTCAAGCCAATTCCAAGACAGACCGACGACCCCGCAAGGCATCCTACGAGGACTTCAAGATGGCCCTACCACCCGCCCATGCGTCCCCAAGACGATTCAACGAAGCCTCTTCGGGAGAGCTCAGTAGAACCATCGCGCCACAAAAAGGCTCCGATACCCACACGGGCCCCCTGGAACCCCCACGAGGCCCCGAAGAAGCCTCCAAGAAGCCGCCAGGATGAAGTCCGAGGGGAGAAGGAGGCTGAGGACAAAGAAGTGCCTGTCTGCGGGCGAGTGTGACGTGACCCGTGCCAGCTCAGGCAGGACACTGAGCTGGAACGAGTAGCTAAGGCAATCTCCTCTGTTGCGCGGGTGTGCCGCAAGCAGCTGGCTGACTATACCAGGTGCACACCGCCACCTGATACTCTCACACTATCATACTATTCCACTATTCCTCCCCATGCTCGTGTTGATCCGTATCATCCTCGTCGTCATCATCACCATCGCCACCGTCGCCGTATCCCCATCGTCGTTCTCATCCTGCTCATCTGGCGCTGCTGCTGCGTCCCCTCACCCTCTTCAGCTGCTGCTCCCTCATGTCTTCTCCGCATCCTTGGTCAAATCCTCCCCTCATCAGCACATGGTCGCCCCACTACTACAGGTTGCTCGACACCTCTCTCCCTCCCAGTTCCTCCACAGTCTACGTCTCGTCCTCGCTCTCTTCCTCCTTGTCATCGTTTATCATCGCCCTACTCTGCTTGTCCGTATCCTGTCTACGTTTACCGGGGGAGAGGAGCAGCAACCTCAACGAGGTCAGGCTCAAGGCACGGACAGTGCGAGGCGAGGTGATGGTGCAGATGATTGATATTATCATGACGACGACAACAACGACGACGACGGCGGCGGTGACGGCGACGACAACACTGACGACGGCGATGATGATGATGATGATGATGATGATGGTGGTGATGGTGATGGTGATGGTGATGATGAAGGTGATGGTGATGGTGATGATGATGTTACTGATTCTGATTAGTGATATGATGATGGGTGGTGAAGACGATGGCGGTAACGATGATCGACACCAAGCTCAAATATAGTGACGATCGAGACGATGACGACGATAACGACGACTGGGCTGTGAATGGTTGGTTCCCTCTCGGGCGTGCTAAACGGAGTCCGGCGCGTGCCGCCCCAGAGCGCCCAGATCTGGGTGGGGCACGTCCACCAGGAGAACGTAGCGGTCATCCTCCCCTCCGTGGACGGCCTCGTGGACGAACGAGTCGTCGAAGCAGAGGGCCCTCCCCGGCAGCCACTCACGCTGCACGCCGCCGACCGTGAAGCGGGCACCGCGGCCGCCCAGCGTGAGGTGGCAGGTGAGCCGCTCGTTGGTCGGACCCGCGTGCGCCCGCAGCCGCGCCCCCGCGCGCAGCACGTACCTCAAGGGGAGCAGGGATCCCCCACACGTTCTCATGTCCTGTGGACGTTCCTGCTGCCCTCCAGTAACCCGTCTGCTCTCTCTGTGTGTGTGTGTGTGAATGTGTGTGTGTGTGTGTCTGTGTGTGTGTGTGTCTGTGTGTGTGTTGTGCTTGTGCCCATGTGTCCCTCCTGGGCACCAGCCTGCGCCGCCGAGGCCCCCCCCGCCGCCCTCCCCCGCGCCGCCGCGGAGCTCGCGCAGGGCCTGGCAGGTGCGTGGGGCGACGGCGCACTGCCGCGCGCCGACGGGCAGCATCCCCCACCTGGGGAGCAACGATCGGGTGCTGCTAGAAGTGCTAGCAGTGCCCCTGGCCCAAGGTGCCCCCAGCCTTGCGCTCCGCTCTGGCGCCCCAGGGGCCCGCTGGGCCTCGTGATGGGGGGCCCTGGAGGCCGTCCGGGCCACCCTGAGAATCCTATGGGGGTTCCTTGGGCCAGGGGTACCTCCAGCAGCACCCGAAACGACGGGGGCGGGGCGACCGGCTCAGGGAGCGCCCGCCTCAGGGGGGGGGAACAAGGATGATGACAGGGAGGGGACAGGAGGACAGGAGGAGGAGGAGGAGGAGGAGGAGGAGGAGGAGGATGAGGAGGGGAAGTAGCAGGAGGAGGAGGAGGAGGAGACGAGAAAAAAGATGATGATGAGCAGGAGGAAGAGGAGGGGGGAGGGGGGGGGGGAGGGGGAGGGGGAGGGGGAGGCGGAGAGGGAGGGGGGGGGAACATCGACCTCAAATCGGCAAGATCTCGCCGACAGGTCGGCGACGGACCCCCGAGGGGCGAAGCCGCACGCTCCGAGGCGGGGCGGGCGAGCGGACCCCTGTAGGCTATAGGCTAATTATATAGGCGATCAATGGGCGATTGGGGGGCGATGCATCCCCCTCCTCCTCCTCCTCCTCCTCCTCCTCCTCCTCCTCCTCCTCCTCCTCCTCTGTCTCCCCAGATCGTTGCCACTGACCACCGTGGGAAACGCGGAAGGTGCCCAACCTTGTTCTGTTTGCCCGCAGCGCTAACGGTCGCAAACGCGTTCGAGAAAGCCGGTGGGCAGCGCTGGGCAGTGAACACACCAAGGCAGACGGAAAAGAAGAGGGCGACCACAGATGAGGAAGCTTGCCAGAGGCCTCAAATGCACACGTCGTTCATTTCTAACCGTGCTCATTTCTACTTGTGCTCGTTTCTAATAGTTCCTCGCCCCCTAGTGGCCAGGAAGAGGCCCAGGATAGAACAATTAGAAATGAAAGGCTTTTGGCCCCCCAACAGATCAAAAAACTTTCGAAGAATTAGGAAGGAATAACGTGTAGAAAGTCTGCGCAGAAGAAGGCGCGCAGGCAGCCTCAGGCACCGGGAGCCGGTGTACTAGCAGGTGAAGGTCAGTGCATGCATTAAATCGGGCATGTCCCCCTACAGGGGGATGTTGGACGAAACATTCAAATATCATAATACAAAAAATGATCAAACATACTCAACGAATCATCCCCAATCTACTTTTGACTATTTTTGAATATTACCCCTGTAGAGGGACAGGCCCGACATAATGCATGCATGTGCCCGAGCGGGCGTGTTGAAAAGTGGGGGCGGGGGCACGCGGCACAACCCCTGTTCGGAGCGTTTTGGTTCGCCGGCCACGTTCGCTTGCCGAAACGCCCTCCGCATTTTTCGGGCCGCATGGTGTGAGGCACCGCTGTCTTGAACGACCCCCGTTTCGGACGCAAGAGGGAAAGAGCGCATCTCAGCAAGGGCAAACTGCCTCCCCCAAAAAGCATGCAACGCATTTCCATCCCCATTCTGAAAACGCCTGCTTCTAGCACACACTCGGCCTCTTGACCATCGCCACTCCATGGACCTCTCCCAGGGTGCCTTCTAACCATAATCTCGAGGCGAACCCAGCGGTGGTGGCGAGGGCCACCCGGGAGGCCCAGAACGGCGACAACGAGGCGAGGGCAGCGGCATCGGCACCCTCTGCCGCCTTCGAGAACCGGCGGAGCGACGCGCTGAGCCACACTTCCTGACCGCACTCGGCCTCCCGGACCACCCGTCGCGCGGCTCGGGGATCCACGCGTCTGCGCGGCGGCGCTCGAAGGCGCCAGGCCCCCCCGCCTGCGCCAGCGCGGCCTCGAGCTCGCCCGCGAGGACGCCGGCGAGCGCCTCGAGCCGAGCCGCGGCGGGCAGCTCCGGCCACCAGGGCTGGGCCCGAAGGCCCGGGACATGGCGGTCGGGGAGCTGCCAGCGCGTCGTCCAGCCCATGGAGGAACAAACAACAGCAGGATGAGCATAAACTCTCGGGAGTGCGCGCGAATTGCTTGCATCGGCGCTGGGGCCGCCCTCCCTCACGCACGGAGGGCGCCAGGGGCGGTGCCAGAGGCGGCGCCGGGGGGGGCCAGCACAGATCCAAGAAATCCTTGCGGACCGTCAGAAGTTTGTGCTTATGCTGTTTTTTGATCCTTCGAGCTCAGCACCGCAGACGAGCCGTCCGCGTGGCGCAGCGCGGTAACGCGGGCGAAACTCTCCTCTCGTCGCAAAGGCTTTCTGGGGAAACCAAAAGGTACCGATACCGCTTCGCACCGGATCTCTCCCGGGGTGCGTTCTGCCGAGAATTCCGAGACGACTCCAGCGTTTGCGACTAGGGCCTCCCCCGAGGCACAAGAAGGGGAAAACGAAACGAGGGTAGCAGTATGGGTACCTTCGCTGACTTTCGTAAATTGTTAGAAGAAGAAAAAACGGCGTAAACGTAAACTTTTGGTGCGCCGCACAGATTTCTTGGATCTGCGCTGGACCCTCCTCCCTGCCGCGCGGAGCGCGCTAGGGGCGGCGCCGAAGGCACTGCCGAGGGGGCCCAGCGCGGATCCAAGAATTCCGTGCGAAGCACCAACAATTTGCGTTTATGGCGTGTTTCCTTCCTCGAATTGTGGGAGGACGTCCATTGATTCTTGGTGTGGGAACGCCACGCTCTCCATGGCAAACCAAGGAACCCAGGTCACCCTGGAGGCAAGCAGGGTGTTTCTTGGCATAGGCCACCACTCTACATTTCCCTCCGCTGGCTTTCGGGCACTGTGGGATGTGCTCGAGGCCCGCGGAGGGTTCCAGGAGGAGGAGGAGGAGGAGGAGGAGGAGGAGGAGGAGGAGGAGGAGGAGGAGGAGGAGGGAGGATGAGAAGACACTCGGGAAGGAGGAGGAGGAGGAGGAGGAGGAGGAGAAGGACGAGGAGGAGGAGGAGGAGGAGGAGGAGGAGGAGGAGGAGGAGGAGGAGGAGGAGGAGGAGTATGAGGAGGAGTATGGGGAGGAGGAGGAGGAGGAGGAGGAGGGGGAGGAGGAGGAGGAGTATGGGGAGGAGGAGGAGGAGGAGGAGGAGGAGGAGGAGGAGGAGGAGGAGGAGGAGGAGGAAGGGAGAGGGAGAGGAGGAGGAGGAGGAAGAAGAAGAGGAGGCACTCGGGGCCCGCGGAGGCTTCCACCCGCTGCGCCTCGCCGAGGGCGCTGCCGGGGATGACGCGGGCCGCCCCGGTCGGCCGCCCGAGGCCCTAGCTCTGTCGCCAAAAAAGAGCCAGCCTGTGGCCTCGGATGCCGCGGGTCCGCGCTGGCGTGAGAGGCAACGATAGGGGGGGGGGGCTGGCACACGCTCGGCCAGGATGGTAAGGCTGCGCGGTAAGGGTGCAAGGGCCCTGGAACGCCATGTTGACGTTTTCCGTGCGGAGCGCAGCAGGATGCCGAGGGATGCCGAATACCGAAGGGGCAAGGATGCAAGGGTAGCCTTGGAGAGTTGCCCCATCCTCACTCTCATGGTTGGCTGTAGGGGGGGATGCATCGACGTGGAATCGACGATATATCGTCGATAGATCGGCGATAGGCCGCCGATAGTGAAACTGCACCTTCCTGGGCGGGCTGGGGCCATCGGGCCACTAACGGCGATCAATGGGCGATTAAGCGTCGATACATCCCCCCTGTGCCTGTCCCTCCCTCTCGTTGGCCCTGATGGCGGGACTCCGCAGGGCCTGGGGCTGCAGAGGACGGAGCTCCCCGCCGCGCTCCGAGGTCTTGCAAGCATTGATCTCGCCAGCCGAGTTCGCGATAGATCTATAGAGAATAGTGTCAGTCGTCTACGCCGCCTCATTCGACGGGGCATTTTCACAGTGGCCCCAGGACGAATCGTGTACCGACGAAGGCCCTGCGGTGCTCCCCAGGAGGAGGAGGAGGAGGAGGAGGAGGAGGAGGAGGAGGAGGAGGAGGAGGAGGAGGAGGGAGGAGGAGGAGGAGGAGGAGGAGTTGTTGTTGCAGACGTGGCGAGCAGCGGGCCTCTGGCCGCCCGAGGCCCGAGCTCCGTCGCCCGAGCGCCGGCCCATTGGCCCGGGTGCCGTGGCCTCCTCCTCCTCCTCCTCCTCCTCCTCCTCCTCCTCCTCCTCCTCTCCTCCTCCTCCTCGGGGCTCCGACGGGTGAAGACTGTCACCCGGAGAGCCAAGCTGTGGCGCGGGTGCCGCGGGCCAAAGGGGCTCCGAAGGGGCTGGGCCTGCGGAGGGCGAAGGTCCCCGCCGCGCCTCGCCGAGGGCTCCGCGGACCAGCACAGGCAGGACGGGGGAGAAGGGAGGATGGGGAGGTCCTCCTCCTCCTCCTCCTCCTCCTCCTCCCTCTTCCTCCTCCTCCTCTTCCTTCTCCTCCTCCTCCTCCTCCTCCTCCTCCTCCCTCTCCTACCCATGGCAGTGGCGGTGGAAAATCGGCCCATCAGCCTGGGCAACCTTTTGGCGCTCCGCGCGGACTTCTCGGATCCGAGCTGGACCCCCCTCCCTGGCGCGCGAAGCACGCCAGGGGCGGCGCCGAAGGCGCTGCCGAGGGGGCCCAGCGCGGATCCAAGAATTCCGTGCGGAGCAGCAAAAGTTTACGTTTATGGCGTTTTTCCTTCCTCGAATTGTGGGAGGACGTCCATTGATTCTTGGTGCCCCCCCAGGGGGGGGGGGGGGGAGGCCAGGCGCGGATCCGAGCAACCCGCGCGGAGCGCCAAAAGTTTCCGCTTCTGGCACCTGCTCTTCTTTGAAGGGGCCCTAGGACACACAAATAAATACACACAAATAAAAGGATTCCGCATATTTCCCCATATTTTCTCGGTTTCTGTCTTCCCCCCCACTTCCCATATTTTCGCATATTTTCCTGGGGATCGCCGATTAATTGTGTCTGTGTGTTTTTTCCCCTCCTGATTCTTCGAACCCTGGCGCAACCACACCCCTGGCGCTCGCCTCTCCTGGGCCTCCGCCTCGTCGGCCGCGAACATGACGAGGCCCCGCGCGATCGGCGCCAGGCACGCCGTGTGCTGCGCGCGGAGGCCCGCCTGCGAGGCGCGCCCTTCGCCGCTCGCGTCGGCGAGGGCCGCCTCGCAGTAGCCCTCGCGCAGCAGGGCGGCGTGGCCTGGGGGGGGGACAGAAGTTGTGCTTGGCACGGCAGGGGGGCACTCTAAAAGTACGATCGTTGAATTAAATATGCGCTTCACATGCTAAAATACAAACATGTGTGTTTTGTTTTCTGTGTTCAACAATGCTTAGACGTGTTCTTCATGTTTGACACATGGTTGAAACATGTTCTAGACACCTGGAAATTATTGTGCAACGTGCCTCCTCTATGGATCGTCCTCCACAAGACCAAAAAGACCGATGTCAGAATCTGGATGGAAAGGCCGGTCTGGAACCGTTGTCGGCCTTCCGGCGGGCCCTCGACGGCCCCAGGGCCGTCGGAAAACGACTCGGGACGAAAAAGAGCTGGCCCTGGGGAAACGGTCCAGCCCTCCGCATTGAAAAATTGGAGCGCCGGACGTCTGGGCTCCTGTTGGAGGCCTGGAAATGGGCACCAACACCAAGACAGGGGGTTGCCTCCACAGGGGAACGATGATCCTAGATTTCGGTGTTGGTGGTAATATTTCGGTCACCTTGGAAGCCAGAATATTACCACCATCACCAAGATCGGGATCGTCTGCCCTCGGTCGGGGCACACTGCCGAAATTGGTGTTGGTGTCAATCTCTAGGCCTGCGATCCTGGGGAGAAGTCCGACCAGATTTTCGATGAGAATCCTGGCCGCAGCGACGGGGGCTCTCCAGGACGAGAGCAGCGGCATCGGCATATCGCGACATCTGCCGATCTGAGTGCTTTGATCCGCGGCCCCAAAGAGCCCGACCGCTTCCCTAGGGGCAGTTTTTAGCCCCGGGCCCGTTTCTGCTGGCCCTGAAAACGGCCCCCAGAGTGCCAAGATCGAAGAAAACCCGCCGGTTGGAAAGAATGATATCGTCGGAGATCTGGGTATCTTCTCCTCCTCGGCGTGGCCGCTGACCACGGCCGCCAGGCTGTCGCGCAGCAGCTCGCGGCCCGCGGCGACGCGGTGCAGGCAGCGCAGTCGCAGCGGCCCGCCGAGCCAGGCCGCGAAGCGGTCCGCGAGCGGCGCGGCGGCGGGAGGTGGCGCCGTGCCTGCGAGGGCGACCTCGAAGCCGCGGAGGGCTTCGCGGAGGCCGTCTCGGTCCGCAGAGGACATCGCCGCCGCCCACAGCTCCTCGGCGCTCACCCAGCGGGCCTCTCGCACGCGAGCGGCGGGTGTGTCCATACCGACGCCCCTCACGGTCTGAACGGCAGGGCGCGGTGACATCGTTTTTAGTGCCCCCCCCCAACCCCTGCAACGTCCGTCGCAGGAGGTAAGGGGGGTGGGTCAGGCCTGCGAGCGCCATAGCATCACCAAGCGAGGGCAAGATGTACATCCATATCCACTGCGTCCTGGACTTTCGGGCTCCCTCCCCCCGAAGCTAGAGGTGCATTCGGTATAGATATAAACGTATCCGCTATTGTTATCCGTATCGTATCGTATTGTTATCCGTATTGTTACCGTATTGTTATCCGTATCCCTCCAAAGCTAGATTGTTATCCGTATCGTATCCACTGTGCATCGGCCTCTTGGCGCTCCTTTTCCAGAACGTCCAAGACGCAGTGGGTGTATATACTGTGTGCCCGCACCAACATATGCCTGCGGGGCACCACAGCATGCCTGCGGGGCAACTTGCACCCCCCCCCCGCGCACGCTCGGTACTGCTACTGGGAGGGAGGGGGGGGGGGGGACGACCCCCCGTAACGGACGTTACGGGCTCACCAAATACTTTTCTTTCAAAATCGATCCCGTGTGTGTGCGGTCGCGGTTTCTTTCAACAAAAATCGATCGATTCTTTCAAAATCGATCTTTCTTTCAAAATCGAGCCAAATCTTTTCTTGCAAAAATCGATAGATTTTCTTTCAAAATCGAACACGTTCCGCGCGGGGCACCTCCGAGAAGACGCCCCGCGTCCACGGGGCCGCGGCCCGGGGGCCCCCGGCCCGCGAGGCCGTGGCTCTACGGACACGCCCTCTCCGCCCACGAGCCTCGGCGAGCTGCACGACCCTGATCTTCTGGCGCGCGTCGACGTGTGAGTATCGCTTAAACCGATCCCCATGCCCAGCGGCGTGGCCTGGGCCCCACTGGCAGATTTATGGGACGCACAAGGACATACTAGTACTATACGTTCGCCTTGGAGGCGCGCGTCCCACCCAAACATATAGTATACCCATCTTGTAGTATATCGTTTCCCGAGCGGTGTGGCCAGAAAGCGCCCGCCACGACGCATATACTATAAGATTTCTTGGTGCGCGCGTCGCCCCTGAGGGGGCGACGCACATATAGTATAAGTATGTTGGGGTGACGCCGCATTTACCCCCGTTCCCTTCGGGTTTCGAGGGGTGCATCCCCAACTGGGCGAGTCATTTGGTAAGGGTCTCGAGGGGGATGGAGATGGAGATGGGGGTCGGTGAAACGATACCGACGATGGCCACCTTCGCCAGGGCCGCGAGCAGCGCCACCAGCGCGCAGCATATCGGGACACGCCGCATGGCCGTCGGCGCGGCATGCCGACTATCACGCCTCGAGCCAGTGCGGCCAACGAACCCCCCTACCAAGGGCCCTCCTCCGCCCCTCCCTCGCCCTCCCGCCTCCCCGCCCTCCTGCACCCGCCCAGCGCCTCTCCTCCCCCTCCTCCGACAGGAGGCCAGGAACGGGACAAAGTCGGGTCGGGATAGGTCGGGGGGTCTCTGAGATATCCGGCGGCATTGAGGGACGTGTCGGGCACCGCGGCCTTCTCCCAGAACGCTCCGAGGGCGTTCCGGAAAGCCCTCGGACGATCTATCCGTGGCATACCCCCGCCCGAATGTATCGGGCGGCACGGCCTTGAGCGTTCCGGATCGCTCTGAGAGCGTGGCCGACGCTCTGGCGACGAGAAGTTCGCGCTTAACCATGCACCCATCGAGTCAAAACGGCTCCCTCCTCATCTTCCCCCTCCTGTTCCACCTCCCCCGTCCCTCCTTCATACTCCTCCTCCTCTGTTTGCGTTGGCCAGACTCTGAGCGACGGAGCTCGCAGCATTCTCGCTCCTCCTCCTCCTCCTCCTCCTCCACCTCCACCTCCTCTTCTGCCCCCTCCTCCTCAATCCGGCCTGTGCTTCCGCCTGCTGCTTCTCCAGCGCCTGCTGCATCGTCATCGACGGCCCGCTCGGAACAGGCTGGCGCACCGCGGCCTCGCGGGAGCTCGCGCTCGGGGGAGGCCCCGCGCGAAACCCTGAGATCGAGGCGTTGCATTTTTTTCACACCAGGCGTTCGCCCGGTTTCGATCCATGGATCTGGGACCATCACAGATAGATCCAGCTCGAAGGAACGGCGCAGAAGGATGGAAACCGGGGCTCCGATCGTGATTGCTCACGATGTTGCAGTTCCTTCGCAACGTCGAATCTCAAGGACGGACACCGCGCGAGCGAGGCCTACGCGTGAATGACACTGCTGCAGCACTTGGCCCGCTCCAGAAACTCCGAATCACCCAAAGTGGCATCTCTTTGCGGGGGTAGATGCCACTCGCTCCTCTCGTGCGTCGATGCTGTGTCCGATGCCCGTCGACTTGAGTCGAACTTGAGTCGATCTGGAGTCGAACTAGTACTGAACTCGAGTCGAACTAGGTCCTGTCGAAAATCGTCTGGGGGCCTTCCCTGGGGGTCGATTTTCATCCCAGGTCTGTTTCTGACGGTCCTGGGGCCCGAAAACGGCCTCTGGAAGTCAAACACAATGGCAAAAACAAAGCCAACGAAGACAAGCAAACAGACGACTAGAGTTGCATGACTTTTCCAAGGCAATGTAGGTGGGCCCTCGGAAGGTCCCCAAAGCGAGTATCTACTTTACGGGGAGGGTGTGGAGGGGTCCGGGCAAGGGTAGGGGGGGTGGTTAGGTGGGGGGGCCTCCCTGGGAGAAGCTTTCCCCTTCGATCCTTGCCTCCCAGACGCCTCGGGCTCCCCCTTCAGGGTCGGCGGCACAGGCAATAAGGCCTTCACAATAGTTTTCAGGTCTGTCTCGCAACGCTGTGTTTATATAGGCGTCTTCTCGCCAGCACTAGCAGGTGATTAAGTAGGAGTCGGCATGAGGAACTGCAGAAAGGACAGGCTGCACGTTGCAGCAGGCAGCGAGCTGGCGGCAGCTGTAGGTGCAGAAGAGATACCCTTCTGGAGCGAACGTGCATGTCCTTAATCTTGCATTTTTTCAATCAGTCGCTCTCCGACCCCCCTCACCTACATACGACGACTTAGAACACCTTCGACATCTCCACCTCCCCCAGGCAAACGATCGAAATGTCTCGTTTGGGACCGTTTTCAATGCGTATGCAATACGTTTTCAAAGCGTTTGCAACTCCCCTCCCAGGGATGGGAGATTGGTCAACATTTCCGCCTCCTCTGCATCGGCGAAGCCCTCCGCTTCCTTTCCTCTTCCTCTCCTCTTCTCAGCTGTCCCTGCCGCATGGCAGATAGTTTGCTTGACCCTTCACTTTCCTTCCTCTTCTTCTCATTATTCCTTTCTCCTCCCCCTCTCCTCTTCCCCTTCCTCTCTTCTTCTCCGTACGCTCTGCTGATGCCTTCGGCTCCCTGCCACAATCGAATCCAATAGGCAATATTGCGTGTGCAAGCTCCGATGTTAGAAAAATCATTCTTTTCTGACAAATTACAGGGGTGCGTGTCAGCGTAAAACCGATCGTGTTGCTAGCAGTTTGCAAGAAAGCCAGCGTTCGCCGCGAAGCCTGTTTTGTCGTGGCTCCGTCGCTATATCGTTTTGAGGTCCACGCTGTCGACTGACGAGACGGAGAAATTGACAACTGTCACAACAACAACAAAACGCCCAGAGCGTGTTCAACAGCCACTAGGCCAATCGGGGACTGCACCCGCACACTCGGATGCCAATGCCGAGTGAGCTGGTGCAGGTGTCCTCAGTCGGCTTGCCTGGGTAGGCGTTCTGTCAATGTCAGGATCAAGCAGCATCGAATCTGGAAGTAGGATCGAATCGAATTCCGCGTCGGATCGGGCTGCATCGGCACGGGGTCGAAATCAACTCGAATGGGCCGCGCGAAGATGAACAGCAGCGCCACGCAAGCATCGGGCCGCCTCGGATCGACGAGAAATCGGAACCGGATCGGATGCAGACGCCCGAAAACTATGACGAAATGGATCGATCGCTGCATTGCCCGGCATCTTCACCCCCCCACGGCCGTCCGCCGAGTTTCCTAGACAAGCGCGGCCCACTACTCGCAGAGTAACTACTCGCAAATGGCCTGGATCCACCGCGGCGGGTTTACGACACATTCCGTCGACGCAAACATGTTGTTGTTCCTGACGTTTGAGAGCACAGTCGACCCGCATCATAAGGATGCGCGATAAGGATGCAGTGGCCTTGGACGCTCACTTCGAAGCTTTTCGAGCGGGGCGCGGCCAACGAAAGTGGTCGAGGATGGGCCGAGGAGGGAAGGCTGCAGGGGTGCCCTTGGGGAGGGTGGCCCATCCTTCCTGTGCAGGTTGACTGTGCGCGCCCTGCGAGTGATGGAACGCGCTCGGCGCCCGCCGCTGGCGGAGCCGACCTCGCTCTGCCTCCGCCAGCCACGGCGGAGGGCGAGAGGCTGGCCCCCTGGATCCCTCGAAGGCGGGTGCCAGGCTTCGCCCGTCCTGCATCCCGAGGGTCGGGGATTATCCCAGCAAGGCGTCGGCCTTCCAACTTCCACCAGTCAGTTGCTTCCTCTTCCTCTCCTCTTGCCCTATCGCCCTCCTGGTCCCCCCCCATCTCACCCCATGCTCTTGCATCTGCTGCCGCTCGGGGCTATTCAGCCAGGGGGCCCGCAGAGAAGCAAAGCATGTCTCTCGATGCCGATCCGAACCGATCCGATCCGACACCAGGCACAGCAGAGGCAAACAAAGGCGGGGCGAGACGTAGGCGGAGGAGTAGGAGGAGGAGGAGGAGGAGGAGGAGGAGGATGGAGAGGAGGAGGAGGAGGAGGAAGGGACGAGGAGGAGGAGGAGGAGGAGGGGGAGGAGGAGGACACGGCCATGTGCACCGTAGTGCATACTTTTTGCCCAAAGGGTCGTGGCCGTCCAGACTAGCAACGTGACCGACATCGAGGCGAAAGAGCGCGAAGCCGGGAGCGACTGTGAGAAAGTCTCAGGCGAAGCGGCTGCCGGGCCGCTGCCGGGCCTGGGCGGTCTCGGGCTCCCCGTGCCCCCTGTGGGACTCTGCTGTGGTCCTCCTCAACCTCGAGGACCCTCCCCGTCGCTCGGAAGTCCATTCCCTGTGTTTGTTTCGGTGTCGTGCGTGTTTTTTTTCGCATGATGATCCAGGATGCTCCTTACTAGTCCCCGCCGAGAAAAAGTGCACACGTCCGAGCGATACCAAGGACCCTTTGAACGAAACGCTACTAGGGAAAAGTAGCTCGGTAATCTTACAAACTCGACATGTGGTCTCAAGTTGGTTGTTTGTCAGGGCCGAGCGTTTTCTGTCCAGCGCGACAGTCGGCCGAATGCAACATACGAGGCAGCACTTACATGGAGGCATGATTCAGACGTCTTCACAACGCCGTCGTCCAGCTCCCTGTCTCCTCCTCCCCGTCCGCTTCTTCAAGACGCGAACCTACTCATCACGCCGACCAATCCCTGAGAACCAACCTTCTGAAACAAATGTGGCACCGTAAACTAAAAGATGCGACCAGGGCCCTGGACCCCATCTTTCTGCTGCATTTCAAACCTGATCGATCCGTCATGGCAGCGGGTCCTCAAACTGGGCGCAAACGCATGCTGTGAAACAAATGCCACACCCATATCTCAAGACTCGTGACCAACGCTTCAAGCTGAAAAAAATCATCAAACCCCCGAAGAGTGCGATCCGTGTGAGGGGTGCGCAAAAATCAAGGGCAACGATTGGGGGGGCTGGCATAGGAGGGGGAACGCCGACCTGGAATCGGCGATACGTCGCCGATAGGTCGGCAATAGCCCCCCGATAGCGGATCCGCACGTCCCTGGGCGGGGTGCGACTATCGGGCCCCTATCGGCGATGAATGGTCGATTAGGGGTCTGTGTATTCTCACCTATGCAGGGGCCCCAGGACACACAAATAAATACACACAAATAAAATGATGTCCCATATTTTCCCATATTTTCTGGGTTTTTGTCTTCCCCCCCACTTCCCATATTTTCCCATATTTTCCGAGGGATCGACGATTAATTGTGTCTGTGTGTTTTTTCCCCTCCTGAAAGAAATGGGCCGGCGTACGCCGGGCGTTTGGACCGAGGCCAGGGACGCCGACGTCCGTGGAGACGCCAGCGCCGGCTCCCCGCCCCCCGGCTCGTGGGTTCTGGAGCTCCGGGAAGCGGCTGGTCCCCGGCGCAGCGGCGGGACTTTTTCTGGATGGGTGATCCTCGGCCCTTCATAAACCGACGAAAGACAGGACTGCACCTTATGCTACTCCAGATTTCGTAATAAAAGGGAAGGGGTCTCATTTCGGGGGGGTCTCTTCCAGGCTATCTTGGAGGGCCTGGGGGGGTCTGGGGACGATGTTTTGGAGGCTTCTCCCACGAGGGGGGGTCTGAAATGGCCTGTCTTGGAGGGTCCAGACCCCCCCCCTTTTATTACGACATCTGGAGTGCCCAAACCGATAATTTTCTGTCGCCACCGTCTGTGAAATCTGGGCCACGTGCACATCGCAGAGCGGGGGGGGGGAGGGCTGGGAAGGGGCATGCCACTCCTCGACAAAACCTTGCCCCGAGTTGTGGCCGCCGCGGTCGCCGCGGCGACCTCCCAAATTGACCGAGTTTGGGCACGGGGTCGGATATCACACAAAGAGTTTGTTACAACTTCGAGAACCATGTTCTTTATTTGAGCACGGACCCACCGTCCCAGCATTTCTAAAGGCCTAGCACGACAGGTTCTTAGAATCCACCAATGTTCTAATAAGAAAACAATGTTCTTAGAAGATGAAGCCGATTTGTTAAAACAAGACGACCCCAGCCATAAATGTTCTAATAACATTTCGTGGAAGCCACTAAAGGTTATCAGAACATTGTTTGGTAGGCCTATAGGCACGCTGGGACGCTTCGCCACTGCTCGATTTCATTGCGGAAACATTCCGAACAAATCACCGAAACGGTGGACAATCGGATCACCGAAATGGCCCGGAAGAGCCGACTCGAGATCGGCTCGGGTCCAGCAAGCCGGTGATCTGGACCACACCCCCACCGGGAGAAACGAAGACGACAGAACAACGGCGCCGCAGACACAAGAAACGGCGCTAGAAACGGTAATAAAACACAGAAAACGAACACCGTACAAAAACATATGCCCTGTCGTTGCCAGTGCCCAATAAGGCCTCGCGTCGCAGAGGAGGAAGGGTGTGTGTGTGTGCGTGGGGCAATGGCATGACCACAAGGTGAGCCTCGATCGGGCGGCGCACCTGACCAGGAACCAAGTCACTTACGCCACCGCTGAGGCTGGCGTCTGCAGGGAATAATAGGAAAGAACATATGCTCCCGGTGACGTCTGCACTATATACAAAAAGCGAAAGCCTGATTGTGCGAGCACGGCACATTTCCTGCATATCACCGACACGCGTGGTGGCAAACAGGTGGTGTGCACCCACGACGATCGCGCGAGATGGGCGAACTCTGCTTCGCCACTCTCATCAAGCACGAAGTCCGCGTGCTCAAAAAAGTGCTGGAGGCAAGGGCGCACTGAGGCCGTCTACACCCCCAGAGCTGCACGTTACCTCGATCTACCACCTGCAAGCCAAGACGAAGCCATGCGGGCTACCGCGGTGGAGGGTGCGACTGCGCGTGTCCTGCCTGGCAAGGCAAACAGTCTCCCAACAAAAACGACACATGTTAGGGACGTCTGTCACGGTAGGAGGGCGCGACAGCATGCCAACATACGTTGAGCAAGTTCCCAGAGCTGTCAACAGGGAAACAAAAAATTAGCGGACCCCATGCCCGACACGGGGTCTCGAACCTCAGTGAGGTATGGTCCATGCGGCACTGCGACTGTGAAGTGCGTGCCATGTTCGGGAAAACCAATGGCAATTCATGCAGGGCCAGCGACCTTTCCGTAGCTATCTAAGTCGTGCTTGCGATTACTTCTGGGCCGTCGCCAGACGCGCCTGGTACGCAGAGAATCTCCGCAAGGCATCCTCGCTGGCGCAGCCCGCCAAGTCGTCCAGGAATGGCGGAGATGCGTGCGCCTCCACCTCCTCCACGCCCCCCTCCCCCCTCCACCAGACCAGACCCTGCAGAATTCCGGCTGGGGCCAGCACGCGGCTGGGCGCGCAGGGCCGCCAGCCCACACCATCAGCCGCTCCACGAGGACCGCCTTCCTGCCCGAGACCTGGAACCTCCCGCCCGCCACATCGCCTTCAGCTCCTCGGCCTTCTTGCCCATCAGCTCGCCCTCTGACTGCCTCGCCCTTGCGGGCGCGCTTGCCACCAGCGCCGCCACCGCGGCCGCCTCCCTCTCGGCCCTGGCCTCCGCCGCCTTCTTCTGGCAGGTCTGGATCGTCGCCGCGCTTGGGATGGCGCTGTGCTGCTGCCGCCATGGCAGCATCGTCCTCTTGGTGCCTCCTCCTCCTCCTCCTCCTCCTCCTCCTCCTCCTCCTCCTCCTCCTCCTCCTCCTCCTAAGCCTCGTCGTCCTCCTCGGCTCCTGCCGCCGCATCTCCGGCGCCTCACGCGACGGCCGCCGCCGCCGCCGCGTGCGCCGCCGTCGCAGCGACCAGACGGGCCGCCGCATACTGCGCGCACGCTGCCGCCGCAATCGCGGGAGCGGGCGTGCTGGAGGCCGCGTGCTGGTCCTCGTTGGGCGTGGGGCTGACCGTCGGGCTGGGCGCGGGCGCGGAGTCCTCTGGGGCGGCGTCGCAGGCGCCCGGGGTCGTGATGGTCTGGCCGCACGCCGCCTCCAGGGCGTTGAGGTACGCGAGGTTGATGTAGCAGGTCTCGTTGGAGAAAGGGTTGCACGGGTACCGGGGACAGGCGGCAGGGTAAGCCGCGGTCGGCCTCGCGCCGTCGCCGGCAATGTTGGGCTGCCACAGCAGCCACTGGCCGCCGCGGTCGGCGTTGAAGTTGGCGATGACGCCCGCGTTCTCGTGGTTGTGGGCCTGCAGGCCGATGAGGATGATCTTGTCGTTGATGGCGACTGTCGCCTCGACGGCCCTCCTCTCGTGGCCCGCTGCGGACTGCGACAGCGCGAAGGCGCCGCCACCGCCCTTCGCCAGCAGGCCAGAGAGGTCGGCCACACCAGAGAACTCGTGCGAGTTCGCAGCAGGGTTGCTGTTCGCTGGCACCCCGGCGCCCGCCATCATGCGGGAGTTCATCGCCCCACCGGACTGCGCCACGAACTTGAACGGCCGGGACGAGGTGCTCTCGCCGGATGTGAGCAGGGCCTCGTAGACGAACATGCGCTCCCCGAACTTGTTGCCGCCGTCCTCCTGGATCACGGCGTAGACGCCGTCCGACGACGCGAGGGCCTCGAAGCCATCGATGTCCTCGAAGGTGAGCTTGCCAGGGGCGTCGGTGCTGCCGCACTCGTTGGCGCTGTGAGCGGAGCTGTCGCACATGGTGGTCTGGTTCCCGCCGTTCGCGGTCTGGCCCTTGACGGCTTCGCCGAGGTCGATGAGGTCGTTAATGGGGGTTTCGCCCTGGTACAGGTGGTAGACGGCGTCCAGCTCGGTCGGGAACGGGTCCTGGGCGCCAGCGGCGGCGGTGAAGGCGGCGGCCAGGCCGCTGATCACGTACTTGCCAAAGTAGCCGGCCGTGGAGGTCTGGTAATACGCTGTCTCCCCCAATGGGTCCGGCGACACGTGCTCTGTCTTCGATCCGGCCTGGTCGTTGCCGGCCCCATTCCAGAAGACGTAGCCCGCCGCGCCGCCCGGGGGGGCAATCTGGAAGTGCCAGGCCCCGTCGTGCTCGAAGTTGGTCACTGTGCCGTTCCAGCGCCAGTCGATGGGGTAGAACTTGCCCGCGATGCTGTCGCCGTTGTAGTGCGTCTTGTGCCACTCGTCGCGCCAGGAGAAATCCGAATCCGCGCTGTCCACCGCAAACCCGTACATCTGGCCATACGCGAGGCCGTTGCGGGACAGGAAGTCGGCGGCGGGATTCCCGAGGGCGTCGTACCCCTTGCGGCCGATGTAGATGCGCGATGGGCAGATATTCTGAGGCCACACCCAGTCGGTCCCATCTGGGCGGGTTCCATGCATGGCTTTCTTGTTGGCGAGCATGTAATCCTCACTGCCGAACGCGCCGTTGTAGCCCGAGATAGCGATGGCGACGTACTCTGTGCTGTCCGCGTTGAACTGGGACGGCTTCTCGAAGCCACTCACCGTCGGCGCCCAAGCGTACGCGGTCTTCGTTGCGATGTCGATGGCGTGAGCTGGGAGCCCGACGAGGCTCGTGTTGGACGCAATCTGTTGCCACTCCTCATTGGTGAGGAAAATGTCGTCCACGAAGCCGTTGCCAGCGCCCCACATCTCCCTCTGCACGAGTTGCGCGGAGCAGAGAGACATCATCGTCCAGTCTGCCTCCCTCTTGGACACGCCGCCGACTGCCGGAGGCGCATACAGCGCATAATTTCCATCGACGTCAACGTTCGACTCGAACGCTCCGACCGTCGTCGGGCCAGTCCTGTTGCGCGGCCCGACGAGCTCGCCCTTGAGGTTGTAGGCAAAGTGGATGAGCTCGCCCGCGCCCTTGACCATCGACGACGCGGGCAGGGCGGAGGTCATGAACGCGGACATCATCTCGCGGTCGTAGTCCACGTACTGGACGTGCGAGCCCGTGATCGCCGCCGCCCCGTCGTTGACCAAGAACGGGAAGGCCTCCTGCTGGGTGATGGGGCCGTAGGACTCGCTCTGCACGATGACGCGGACGGTGTCGTCGTCGTGGAGTATGGCCCCAAGCCCGTCTGGTACGCCGACGATCACCATGCCAGTCTGATAGTCCACCTCGCCGACAGTGGCGATCGGCTTCAGGTTCCCGAACTGGAAGTCGACGTCGCCGTCCTGGCCGTCCACCATGAAGAGCAGGTTGCCCTGCGCGTCCGAGGCTTCGGGGATGCGGGCGGTGTGCTCGCCGACAGCCTTCAGCGGGGCCGCGTCCGCCTCCAGCGTGGAGGAGCCGCCGTAGGCACCAGCGCTGCCCGCCCACGAGAAGTTCACCTGGACCTTCCAGTCCGAGTCCCTGCCTCCGGGGCAGGTCGAGCCGAGCGCGGCCGAGGGCGGCGCCAGCAGGAGGAGCCGCACGAGGCGACCTGCCATGGGCGCGAGCGGCCGAGGCGGCGAGTGGCGCGGACGCGCCGGTGCTCCGAATCTCGCTGGAGCGGGGCTCGGAGAGGCACAAAGACCAAGCAGGAGCAGGAGGGGGGTGAAAGGAGGCGGGAACGGGCTCCAGGGAAGGCGCGCGCAGTCCTCCCTGCCTGTCAGGGGAGTGTTCTGCTTCACCTCGTGGCAAGAGTGGAGTAGCACTCGTGTTCCACCCCCCAGCACTGCTACGAGTGGGGCAGAATCGCCATTATTCCTGAACACCTTGCGTGGCCATGCGCCGAGTAGAATGCTATGTGCCCCGTCCCCCTGCAAAGCCATGCCATGTGTAGACTGGAGCAATGTGCGTATGTGCTCGCCCCCCCCCCACGCGTTGCCCTGTGACGAGAAAATCAAATATATTCTCAACCGTCGACGCTCCCACTCGACATGCCGACTCGTCCGTCAGGGTCCGCCCGTCCGACCCGCCTGCAGGGCCGTCGTCGCCTTCACCGTCGTCGTCGTTGTCGCCCTCATCCCTCGTCGTCCACGTCGTCTTCGTCGTCCTCGTCGTTGCCGTCGGCGCCGAATACTCATAGCTGCATTTTCTTTGAAACCGAGGCTCCCACTCGACCGCGGGCTTGAGGAGCAGTGTCTGTCGCAGGAAGCCCAACTACGACGACAACTCCGCACACCCGATACTGCTTTACAATTGAATCCGAGACGCCCTGACCAGAGAGGGCACCAAACTCAGGAACGGCGCACTCGCTCGAGACTTCCTCGCAATTCAATCAAGTCGTCAGAGGCCCAACTACAACGACAACGGCTCGCGCATGATACTTCCTCGAATTCCCTGCGAGACGCCATGGCCAGAGAGGGACCAAAACTTTGCAACCGCACTCTCGCTCGAGACACCCTCGCAATTCAGTCAAATGGTCAAATGATTGGGGACCGAACTACGACGACAACGGTTCCCGCCCGATACTTCCACACAGTTCAGTCCGAAACCCTTGCCAGAGAGGCTCCACACAAAGGAAATGGCGCTCTTGGAGGCCCAAGTACGATGACAACGGCTCCCTCTTTACACTTGCTTACAGCTCCCTTCGAGACGCACTGGCCAGAAATGACCCAAAACTCGGGAACGGCGGTCTCGTTTGAGGCTGCCTCACAAGTAAGCCAAGTTGTTAGAGGCCCAACTCTGACGACAGCGTCTCCATATCTATTCCTCACAACTCACTCCGAGACACCCTGGTCACGTGCATTATCACAATTAGGATTGGCGCTCTCGCCCGAGACGACCTCGACACGTTGTCAAAGCCTGTGTACGAAGACATTGGCTCCCGCTCGACGCGTCCTCACAAACTACTCTGAGACGCCCTGGAGGCCTGCAAACTCGGGAACGGCGCTCGCACGTCACTCAAGTTGGTGGGTTGCCCGCGAGCACCTTAGCTCGCATGACGGCCATGTCGGCGCGGTGCACACATAGAGTGCACTGCTGAATGCTCCTCCCAGGAACTGGTATGAAAAGAACACCCCTTGAAGTGGGTTGGTTCATAGATCTAGCAGGCGAGTACAATTGAGAGAGAGAGAGAGAAAGAGAGAGAGAGAGAAAGAAAGAAAAGCAACGCATTTTGTTAGATCACATGTTCGCAAGATGGTCGTCGTCGTTGTCGTCGCACTCGTCGTCGTCGCCATCGTGGATGCCCTGTAACATGAAATGCGCACTACTTTACTGTCCCGCCCGACCCGCCCGAGCGTTAGGGTCCGCCCGCCCGACCCGCCTGTTAGGGCCCGCCCGCCCGATCTGCCCGATCCGTACGTCAGGGTGCTTCCGTTAGGGATATCGTCGATGTCGCCCTCATAGTCGCCGACAATGTCGCCCTCCTCGTCGCCGTCATCGTTGTTGTTGTTGTTGTTGTTGTTGTTGTTGTTGATGTTGTTATTATTGTTATTGTTGTTGTTGCGAAATGTTCATTACTGAACAATTATGTGCGTTGGACCCCCCCAAGCGCTTTGACGCTCTCGCCTTGGCGCCGGCTACACTTCCATTGAAAATGAGGCTCACGCTCGAGCGGCTTGGGGGGGTGCCCAAACCGGCCCCCCAACAATAACGACGCTCCCGCTCGAGACTTCCTCCTTGTTTACTCAGGGCCGGTGCTGTTGCTCGCCGCCGAAAGTCGCCGTCCCAACAAAACCAGCGCTACCGCTCGAGACTTCCTCCCGTTTTATCTTTGACTGGCGCGCTACTCTTTCTTTCATCGGCGCCGCCCCCAGCAACAACGACGTTCCCGCTCGAGATTTCCTCCCTTTTTTACTCAAGGCGGTGCTCCTCTTCGCCGCCGAAAGCCGCCGTCCCGACAAAACCAGCGCTCCCGCCCGAGACCTCCTCCCGTTTTACGATGGATGCTCTCTTTTGAATCGTGTCCGCTCCCAGCAAGAACAACGCTCCCGCTCGAGGCTTCCTCGTTCCCGTCCCGGCAAAACCACGGTTCCCGCTCGAGACTTCCTCCCTTCTTACTCAAGGCGGTGTTCCTCCTCGCCGCCGACAACCGCCGTCCCAACAAAAATAGCGTTGCGTTCCCGCTCGAGACACCGTTTTGTTTAACGCTGGACTAGCGCCCTAGTCTCTTGAGCATTAGCGCCGCTCCCTGCAACAACAGCGGCACTACTTGAGACTTCCCCCCTTATGCTCAGGGCCAGGTCCTTGCCTCGCCGCCGACAGCCCCCATCCCCACCAAAACAATCCTGACGCTCGATATTTCCTTGTGTTTTACCCTTGGTTGGGGCCCCACTGGCGGTCTGGCATCGGCGCAGCAAGGCGCGGGCATGCGTATTCGAGGCGGGATATACGGAAATTCCTCGGAAGAGGTATTTGCAATACCTCAATGGGCGGGACATCTGGGAATGGGAATAACGGACCCCGCTATAGAACAATAGTCCCCCATGGTGGGGGTGATTATCATGATGGCCGCATGTTTCGTGTGAAAGAATCGCGCGTGAGGGTCAACGGATTGTTGTTGTTGTTGTTGAATTCTCATTTCTGAAAAGAATGATTGTTGAGCCCCCCGCCAGGTGCACATTGTATTGGTTCGACTGAAGCGCCCCTCCTGGTGCTCGTACCCGGTTTTTTTCAGCAAGGAAAATCTTGAAGGTCAAACTGTGTCGTTGGCCCCCAGTTAGCAACAACAACAACAACAACAACAGCAACAACGGCTCTCACCTGATGTTTCCGCACAATGTATTAAAGAATCGCGCTCTCCCTTGGGACTTCCAAGCTATGTGCCACCGAATCGCGGCTCCCGCCTGGTACTTCCTTACGATTGATTGCAAAATCGCGTTCTCGCTTGGGATTCCTTCGCAACTTACCAACGAATCGCTTCGCTTAATATTCCCTCACAGTCTATTCAGACGATCCTCGACATTCAGGAATCGCGCTCCAGCTACAGCTTGCCTGGCGTTTCAAGCAGGGCTCACGCTTCAACGACCTGCCCGCTCGACCCGCCCGTCGGGGCCTGCCCGCCCGACCAGCCCGCTAATGACTGCAGTCGCCGCTCGCTGCCCTTCACCCGCCTTCGATGCCCCTCGCTGCCCGTACTGGTTCCGCGGTCGCCTTCGCTCGCTGCCCTTCGTGGCCCCCTCGCTGCCCTCAGTGGCCCCGTCGCTGCCCTTGTGGCCCCGCATTATATGCCCTTCGTGGCCCCCGCTCGCACACGCCCGTCGTGGCCCCATACGCATGCCCTTCGTGGCCCCGCTGTCGCTCTTTGTGGCCCCCTCGCTGCCCTTCGTGGCCCCTTTGCTGCCCTCAGTGGCCCCACTGTCGCCCTTTGTGGCCCCGTATACGAATGCCCTCCGTGGCCCCCGCTCGCTCCCGCCCGTCGTGGCCCCATATGCATGCCTTTTGTGGCCCCGCTGTCGCTCTTTGTGGCCCCCTCGCTGCCCTTCGTGGCCGCGGTGCTGCCCTCAGCGGTCCCGTCGCTGCCCTCTGTGGCCTCGGATGTGATGCCCTTCGTGGCCCCCGCTCGCTCGCGCCCTTCGTGGTCCCATACGCATGCCCTTCGTGGCCCCGCTGTCGCTTTTTGTGGCCCCCTCGCTGCCCTTCGTGGCCCCTTTGCTGCCCTTCGTGGCCCCGCTGTCGCCCTTCGTGGTCCCCTCGCTGCACTTCGTGGCCCCGTTTCTGCCCTCAGTGGCCCCGTCCTTGCCCTCTGTGGCCCCATATGCGTATGCCCTTTGTGGCCCCCGCTCGTTCGCGCCCGTCGTGACCCATATGCATGCCCTTCGTGGCCCCATTGCTGCCATTCGTCGCCCTGCTTGCCATCAGCTGAGATGGTCAGGCCACTTTCGCCAAATACATCCTCGCAACTCTGACCTCGGAGATGCCCTGCCCCATGGTGGTCTGGCCACTGTCGCTTGAGACGTCCTCTCGACTCAGGCTTCCGATATGCCCTGAGCTGAGATGGTCGGGCAGTGCTCGCCTGATAAGTCCTCGCAATTCTGAATTCGGAGATGCCCTGCCCCATGGCCCATGGTGGTCGGGCCACTTTCGCTTGAGACATCGTTGCAACTCTCGGATCCGATATGCCATGTGTCATTGAGGTGGCCAGGTTCATTTCGCCTGCGACATCCTCGCGTGATACATCATCCGAACGCTGACCACATTCCTGTATTGGATTGGTGCTGTCGCCTGCCACATCCCTTATTTGGATATGTTGTTTGTTGCTCGAGCGCCAGCTTCTCCTCCTGGCTTTCCCTCCCCATTTACCCCTCCCTGCCTCTCCGAGTCTTTGACTTTGCGGCAAGTGCGGGCATGTGCGTTTACACTTTCGGAGTTGTTCTAGACTGTGAATCCGACTGTGCATCAGACTGTGCGGCAGGTGCGCGCATGTCCGGCAATGCTATTGAGGCCTTTGCGGAGTTGTATGGGCATGTGCATGTGACTGTGCGGCATGTGCGTGCATGTGCGGCCCCTTCAGGACCTCAATTCGAAAGTGAGCACTGTAGAAGTGAGCAGTATAGAAATGAGTCCGGTGTATTGTCCACCTGTGTTGGAATGGCCGGCGCAAGCCATTGCGGAAACTTTAGCGCAAGTCGCGGCGCAAATCGTCGTCCTCCCTCCCTGGTGGCCCTCCCCTCGTCCTCCCTTCCTTTGATCCATTCGTTTTCATTATCTCCATTTCTCATTTCTCATGCGTTTTCTTGATTGATGGCCTTTCCAACAGGGAGGGAATATAACCCCCCTAAGGGGTACGATCGAAGACGAAGAGGGCGGTATCCAGGGTTTGGGAATACAGATTTAATGGCACGCGTTCGGATATGAGCGAACCGTCTTAAAATGATTGTTGTTGTTGTTGCACTCGTCATTGTCCTCAGACTTGTCGTCGTCCTCGTCGTCTTTGTCGTCCTCGTCGTCCTCGTCGTCGTCGTCGGCGGCGTCGGTGCCGTCGCCCTCCTCGTTGAGGTTGCCGTCACCATCGTTGATGTCCTGCTGGATGGAGTGCACACTTCCTCAATGTCCCGCCCGGCCCGACCCGCCCGCCCATGAGGGTCCGTCCGCTCGACCCGCCCGCCCCGCCCGCCCATGAGGGTCCGTCCGCCAGAGCCGTCCGTTAGGATCGTCGTCGCAGTGATCGCCCTCGTAGTCGTCAGCAACCAGCCAAATCTCAAGACAACCAGTCGACCAATGGAACGACCAACCACCCACCCACCCACCCAACCAACCAGCCAGTCAACCAACCAACAAACCAGCCAACCAACCAACCAGCCGACCAACCAGACAACCACGCAGCGGGACTTCAATTCAATCCTCTCGCATGTTTGGAGGGTGTCCCACACGACGGACCACAAAATGTATGTTGTGGACCCTGATGAAGTGCATTAATCCTCAATGTGTATATTGTGATTACCTTGTACGCTTCACGGAAAGCCCTGAACGTGCGAATCTGGAATACCCATCTCCCAGGCAAGGCCCTTCTCCCAGGCGAGACCCTTCCTGAACGGTGCTTCTAACTTCGCAAGGTGGCGCTCGGGCCCACCTCCTGCTGGGCTCTGAAATGCAGCACACCCTGGGTGATGAGCTTGCCCATTTACACTTTTCCTATTTGATAATATTTCGCTTATTCTATTCCGTGGGGCAATTGTTAACGACGCAACCGCCAAAGGAAGCACTGCGAACAGCAAGTGCTCGCTGGTAAGCAAATCTTAATCCAATTACCAAATCGATATAGCGCACCGAAGGCACTTAGCGGTTAACCAAAGGCACCGTCGCCAAATCCAATGTTTCGCATCCAGGGCATTTTGAGGCGGCAACGTCGCCAGATATCAGTCTGCGGCGAACTTGACAGTAACGGATCACGTTCACCACCGACGCGGTTTTCTCAACAATGAGCACACATCGACGCAGTCGTTGACAATTGCGCACGACGCCGCGCGCAGTAAACGAAGGAGATTGGGAAGAGATCGATTTTGAGTCAACGGGCTTCCGCCACATGACTGTCGGCAACAAGAGAAGAGAGGGGGGGGGGGCGACGCGGAGCACAATGGGCGCATCAAATAAGAAATCGGCCTGCCAGCAGGTGCCACACGGAAATTCCTCATCACCCGATGGCCCCAGGGACCCGCAGAAGCTCGGGGGCACCTTGGGACCATCGAAGGTCGACGAAATATGTGCCCCCCTCCTTCGCGTGGCAAGATGTCGTACCGTACCCAAACATCAGGCGCTCAAATTTTTCCCGACTCTCCAACTTTTCTCTTGCGTAGACGTTTGGAGGTCTGGGAAACTTCCCCAGGGCCAGTTGTTCGTCCTGGGCCGTGTTTTGGCAGTCCCGGGGCCCAGCGCGGGCCCCCGGAAGCCGGCAACGGCTCAGAACTGGGCGCTCCGATTGCGGTCGGAGCCTCGGGTCTATGGGCATGCGTCTGCTGCAGAAGGAGAAGAAGGCAGAGCGTACCCAAGGAAGAGGAGGAGGAGGAGGAACATCGGCAACAGTGGCAGGAAGAGGTCCAGGTGGGCGACGCGGCTGCCCCACTTCGCAGACAACCCCCGCGAGCCCGGGCGCCTCCATCTCCGCGCCATTCGACGCGCTGGGGCTGTCGGCCGGTCCGCTGGAGAGCGCGCGCCGCTGTTTCGGGCGCTCCCGGGCGCTCCCCCGCCGAAAGCACACGCACACACTCTTTGTTGGCGTCGCGGCCACGCGCGCGACGGCGTGGCGTAGACCAGTCCAGGCGAGCGGCGTGGAGAAGCCGGATCCACCCATAGATAGGGGATCGACGGCAACACTCACGGGGGGCGCAGCAGTGAGGAGACAGACGGAGGAAAGGGGGTAAGAGGGGGAAACATGGCAGGACGAAGCAGTGCGACAGTGACAAGTCGCAGCGGTAACGCGGCAGAAGCGATGGAGAGACTAGTGAGGCGGGGTCAAGCGACGGCGCGGAGCCGAGGGGAGAGCAGCGACAGCACAGACCGACCACGATGGGGAGTGGCTCGGCCTGGGGCTACTACCCAAGGCGCGGGTGCTGAGGCGAGGAGCGGTCAGAGCCGGGGGCGACTGAGACGGGGGAGGTCCCGAGAGGGTCGTCGCTTGCAGGAAATGAATCGTGCCAGTGTGAACCGATTGCACACACACACACACACACACACACGCATGCACGCACGCACGCCCCCCCCACCCCCCCCCTCCCACACACACACACACACACACACACACACACACACACACACACACACACCTATCTATGTAATATATCGCGGGGATGTCAACGCCAACGTAAACCGAGGCCAAGACCATAACAACATCGGACCGGGACAAGCTGGGGATCTCTGAGATCACGGTTCTGGAAGATATATCGGGCACCGCAGTCGCTCCAGAGCGCTCGAGAACGGTCTGAAAGCGGTCCGAAATGATCTAGAATGACTTACCCCGGTCCTAGCCCCGCCCGACGGGGAGGGCGCATGGCGGTCAGAATGAGGGGACGGGATGAACATGCCGAAAATGGACGGGACTGGCACTGCCGAGGTGACCATTCATTCTACGCTGCTGCCCTGGGATGGGTGGGAGCAGAAGAAGAGCAGGAGGGAAGAGGCCCTCGTGCGACCTGGACGGGGGAGAGTAAACCGAACAACGTCGAGAGATCTGCAGGGAGGGTGGGAGTCCCGCCCGAGCCATCAAAGAGTTGCAGTGAGGGGGCAGGGAGGAAGAGGGGAAACACAATTGAAGGGGCTCTGGGACACACAAATAAATACACACAAATAACATGATTCTCCATATGTTCCCATCATTTCTGGGTGTTTGTCTCCCCCCCACACTTCCCATATTGTCCCATATTTTCGTAAGGATCGACCATTCATTGTGCCTGTGTGTTTTTTCCCTCCTGAACATTGGGGGGGGAGGAGCGGGAACACAAAGAGGGAGCGGGAGGGGCGAGGGGGAAACGCGAGGCAAAGGAGGCTGAAGGGAGATGGGAGGGGAAGGGCGTCGATAAACAATTACGTGACGTTCGCACGAAGTCCGACAGGAAAAAGGCCCAGTAAAGGGGCGGGGCCATCCTGTCAGGGGGGGCCGAAGGCGGCGTCTGCCGCGGCACCCACTTCAGTGGCAGCGGGGGGAAGCCCGCGGACCTCGGGGCTACACCAGGCGGAGGCACTGAAACAGGCAAGACAGGGAGTGACAGAGAGTGACAGAGATAAAAAAGGGAGAAGGAAAAAAAGAGACACAAAAAAAGAGAGAGCAACACAAAAGAACGAGAGAGCAAGAGAGAGAGAGGGGTGATAGAGGAACACGGCGGAAAAGGCGGGATATAAAGAAACACGAAAAGTGATGGTGTGGAACGTACGGGAGTAATTCTATGGAATACAGAGAGACACGAACGAAGAACAAATAGGGGGGCCGTGCTATGAGAGAGCACGTTCTCTCTCGTCTTATAGGGGCCAGGGCGCGTCCGTCGCCTGCGCGCCAGGTGACTCAAGGGCCCTCGTGAACCATAGGGGCGGCACGCAAAGAAGGTGGAACGGAGGCGAAGGAGGAGGAGAGGCTGACATGGGCATGACAACCAAAACTCCTACTCCTCTTGCAACCGAAACGCCGCCGAACCTCAGTCCGAGAACTTCCGCTCATAATCCTTGAAAATTGTAGCCACTCAAATACCGTAGCTTCTCACGTAGTTCCAGAGCGCCTGTGACGTACAGCCGGTGCGGCTGCATGAGCATGTAGGCCTTGAAAACGTCGCTCGGGGACTTCCATGGATGCACTGGCAGATCCTGGCTCCATGAAAAAGATTGTCAGATCCCGATTCGTCCGCAACTTTCCCCACCTCCTCCATGAAGCTCCTCGGTTCGGAGTCGCCGGGGTCGTACTGATATCCAATTCGCTTCAAGCAGCGGGATGCTGCCCGAGCTTTCTGGTCCATTGAGGAACCCATGTCTCGTCCTTGGGGATCAGCTCGACCTCGAAAACAGCCAGGTCGGAATCCTCGATTTTCTCGTCCGAATACGCGGGCACGCTCGGAAAAGCAGTAGGAGTCCGCCGGCCCTGTCTGCTTGTGCGAGGGGCTTCTCCGTTCGAATTTTCGTCTCCGTCGTCTCCGCGTCGTCTTCGTTGTCGTCATAATCGCCTCCTCGCCGTAAACGTCGTCCCCCGTCCCTTTCCCTGGGCCTTCCTCAAGCGTGCCACCCAAAACGAAATTGCACAACGCCGTATTGGAATCGAAAGGAAGCCCGTTCCCTTTAATCCTTTCCCCACGGGGGGGGTCCCGGGGGAGGTCGCCACCAGATTCGTTTTCCACTGGGCGGCCCCGACATGTCGAACAGACCCCAAAAAAAATCCAGAATGCCGAAGATACCTTCCAAAATTGCCCACAAGAGCCCCGCCTCGCTCAAAAATCGGCCCAACACGGCCAAGATGGCCCCAAGACGATCCAAGAAACTCCTAGACGTCCCAGGGGCTCTCCAAGAACACCCCCACCAGGCCTCCAAGAGGTTCCTCACCTCCTCCTCCTCCTCCTCCTGCTCCTCCTCTTCCTCATATGTCCCCTCTCGTCTTACTCCGCATGTTCCTTCTACTCCTTCTATTCATCCTCCTCTTCCTCCACCTTCCTCTCCTCCTCTCCCTCCTCCTCATTATCCTTGTGTTCCCCCTTTTCCTCTTCATTGTTTTCCGTCAGCCCCTTCTCCCTGATTATCATCCTCCTCCTCCTGACCACCCTCTTCTTCCTATTCCTCGTCCTTCTCTTCATCTTCCTTCTTTTCCTCCTCCTCCTCCTCTTGATTGTTGTTCCCTCCTCATTATCCTCCTCCTACCCCTCCTCCTTTCCCTTCTCCTCCTCACCCTCATCCCTCTTTCAGGCAAGATAAGCCGCAGCGAACGGAGACAACAAACGAGAAAAAAAGGACCGATGCACCCCGTCCTCCTCCTCCTCCCCTTTCACTTTCGCCGTGTTCAGGGTCGGCGGTGCCGGCCGCAAGGCCTTCGCAATAGCCTGCACTGTAAGATACATCCTGGCCGTGCGATTACATAGCCAGTGCCATCCAAAAACTGGTTGTTTCGTTTGGATATTGTCCAAGGTATCCCTCATGGTCGCAGTATGGATCCAGAGCTTGGCGACGCAAGTACTGCCTGCGCCTTGGCACCGCTGCTTGTGAACATGGTCCTTGGGGTAGCGGGCGCGGCATTTGCGATCCACGCGTATCTCGGACATGTATGAATATATACATATATATATATACACATACATACATACATACATACATACATACATACATACATACATACATACATACATACATACATACATACATACATACATATATATAAATACATACACACATACATGTTTTCAATGCGGGGGCACACCAAACGACATGTGCACCACGAAGTGAGCGCAAGAGATATGAAGAGGTGACCCTTCGCAGCAGACGCCGAAGATGCTGTCCGTGTTCGAGGGTCTCTGCTTCAGTTTGCACAGGACGTTCCTAGCTCCAGATAAAAGTAAGAGCTGCCAAGATGGTGCCGTGGTAGGCGGTTTGGACGTCGCCACGCGGGTTGCAAAACTCCTTGTCATGCTGCATCCTCTTGGCGCAAGCCATGGGCATATCGATGGTCCACCACTGCCCGGTTGGATGTGCCATCGGGCAGCCGGGCCTCGCACGCGAGGGCCGACAAAGAGCCGCGAAGGATGCCCACGGAAAAAACTGGACCCTTTAGACAGCTGGCAATCCCAGAGTGAGTCTTCATAACCAACACGTCCACAACAATCTGAATGACAGAGACGGCGATCAGGTGTTCCCTCGCCACGCCGACCTGGGCGCATACCCTCCACTGGGAGCTCGTCATATTTTGTTTTCCTCCTGGGGTGGGCGCCAGAGGCCCCCGCCAATCTTCGGAAGGTCGTTGTGGGTCACTCTGTTGGCGACAGCCGGCGCCGCAGGAACCCGACCTGGTAGGTCGCTGACGCTCCTCCAGGCGAACTCTAGCATAGGGTGGATAATCGCGGGATCCTGGGTCTCAGTCTTTGTGCGCGCGAAGAAGCAACCGCAGTTGGGCCCGCGATCCTTGGCCTCAGCTTCCGTCGTCAGGATGCGCGCCGCGACTTCGGCATCAAGTGCGCTATGCGATGCGATCACGTTGATGGCCTCCTCGGCGGGCATGGGCGTCGACAGCTTCATCCAGACATGAAATCTAAGACATCTCAGCCGCTGATGCTGAGCAGCTAGCATCTCCGCCATGGGTTCGTTGAAGGCGGCGGTCGGATTCTGAGCTTGCTCGCCCAGCGTCTGTTGAGCACGGCTCTTCATCGCCAAATCGTAGATCAGATCGCCGGTTTGACACCCAGGCCCGCCTGCGGGCGATTGCCCCTGACCCAGGCGCCCTGGGGGGCGGCGGAAACACCCCCGCCGCCAAGCTCCGGAAAAAATGCGCCGCCCAGCCTGGTGAGGAGGAACGAGAAGGAAGAGGGAGAGGAGGAGGAACGAGGGGGAGAGGAAAAAACCCGGCGAGCTGACGCCAACATGCGGGAGGAGAGGGGGGCGGCAAAGGCAGCAGCAAGCAAGCAAGCGCGATGGGGGCGGGCGGAGGCGGCGGGGGCGAAGGGCGTCGGCGACCGTCGGGGGGTCGTCGTGGGTCGTCGTGGGTCAGGGGGTCGTCGGTTGTGGTCGTGGTCGTGGTCGCTGTCGGGGGTGGTCGAGGTCGCGGTCTAAAGGGTCGCAGGGGCGGGGCGTTGGGGGCGGTCGCGGTCGCGGTCGGCCCAGGCAGCGTCGGCCGCTCTAGCCGCCGTGGCCGCTGCCAGTCTGGCCGCAGGCGCCCTGCTGGGGCCCTGCAGCCTGCGGAGCACGGCCCGAGCGTTCTCCTTCTGGGGGGGGGTAGCGAGAGTCGCTGGGCGTGCTCCGCCGCCACGATGGCGGGCTCTTCCCCCGTGGCGTCCGCCGCGCGCTCCGCCAGAACGGCTAGCGCGCGGCGCGCCTCCTTGCCCTCGGCGCCGCCGTGCGCCTCCATGCCCCAGGTCGCTGGTAGGCCACCGTCCGCGCGCCCCCCGAGCATCGGGCGGCTCGCCCTGCATCGCCCGGCGGGCATCCGGGCCCTGATCCTCCGCCGCCTCGTCCTCCGCAGTCTCCCGCTTCATCTGCAGAACACGTCGCTTCTCCACCGTCGCGATGCAGAGCAGCGGCTGCTCGCGCGCGGACAGCAAGCCCCGTCGACGAAGAAGGTCGTCTCTGTTGATCTGGACATGGCACCCGTCTCCGGCAGGAGTTCCTAGATTCCAACGCCCTGGGCACTCCACTTCGACGCTATAATGTTCGCGCGGCCCTGATCCACGGATTTTCCCAGAGGAGGGCCCCGTTGTTCACGCGAGGTGGGTTGGCAGTCTTGCCATTCGGAATCCCCGCCAAGTCGCCCAGGGAAGCGCCCGGCCCAGCTTGTTCATCAAGCGCCCGACTTGCCGCGCGCCTGGCGGCGCAGTCAAATCCCAGGTCCCGGTTGTAAGGAACGCCCAGGTTCTCCCGGTCGACCCCCCCCCCCCTGGAGTAGCGACCGCATTCGGGGTGCTCACCTTTCGGCTCCGACGGTGGGCCAGGGCGGAGATTGCACCGTGCTCGTCGGGAACCAAAAAATAGACACCGACGGTCCCGATGTACGTCGGCCTGGGGAGTGACGGCTTGCAGTCGGGCGTTGGCGTCTCCTCGTCACCTTGACCGCGTCGTCGACGATGTCCTCTCCTGCATGAGGGCGCTCCGCAGACGAGGAGGCAGCTGCAGATCTCTCGGGCCCTCGACTTGCCTGGGGCTCACATGCAGCCAGCGCCCGGGGCGGCTTTGGCTCCATGGCTTGCTGCTCTTATTGTGCCTTTGCTGCTGCCTCGGCCAAAAACTCCCTCTCCGGGCAGGCTTCGCGGGGCTTCTCAGGGCGCTGCAGGAGGTCAGTCTGGTGCTAGATATTCCTGTTCTGTCGGCGGCTCCGGTGCATGTCATGCTTCGACAGCTCGGACGGTCTAGGGTCGAGTCCGTCTACTGAAGGGCACGCGGCCTAAGTTACTTCTGGTAGGTTCTTGAAGTCCTTTCGACCCCCCCCCGGCTCCCTCCAGGTCCGCCACCGAGCTGAAGTAGCTTCGCCTGTACTTCAAGGCGCACTTGATTCTCTGGATTCACAGTGGCAGCATCTTCTTGTAGTAGCGGTCCCAGGAAACCCAGGTGTGGAAATCGTAAGACAACTGCGCGAGCTGGCTCATTCTGGCACGCTGCATGCGTAGCAGCTCCGAACGCACTGCAATCTTGTTGCGGAGCATAGCCCCCTTCAAAAAAAAAAAACGCAACAATTTCGAAACGGTAGAATGTCATGCATGTTGGTTCCCTCAAGCTGGACCGCGGGGAAGCATCATGGAACGCCCGCGCGTCATCGAATGGCCGCGCGCCGCCTGTCCTTGCCATTGAATCAATTGGAGGCGGAGAATTCACACTCATTTGCAAAAAGAAAACCTTTGGCGTCCGTTCCATGGGAGCCTGCGTGGCCCCCGGCACTGTTCAATTTGGGCCTGATTTCGACCGGATTTGGAACACATTTGGACCGGATTTGGACCAGACCTGGACTGGATTCGCGGGGGCTACGTAGGTGAACGAGGAGGGGGAGGGGGAACAGGATGGGAGAAGAGGAGCAGGAGGATGGGCCAAATGCGGTCCCCACGCTGTCCACATGCAGGAAAAGTAGATTTCAATGTCGCCGCCCAAGGCTCCCATGAACAGACATCAAAAAAAAAACAGCTTTTTAGTAAGGCGCGGTTGCTCTGTTGCGCGTCGGCTGGTGCGTCCGGATTGCCGAGCCACTTCCTGCGCTCGCGCCATGAATCCCCTGTCAAGGAGCAGCTGCAACTCGCGGAAAACGCGTCCACGGATCGCTGCGACCCGAATCAACGCGACCCTGACTACTCGAGCAAATGCATCGCGGGGTGACGCGGCAGGGAAGGCACGAGCCCCTCGCCCCCCGACCAGGCCCTGGCCCAGAGCCCCCAGGGCCTTGCCAAAGCAGACCGCGGCCATTTCTAAAGCGAAGAAGCGGCTGCGCTAAAACGAAGAGGCGGCTTTACTGAATCGAGGGAACGGCTTCAGTAAAGGCGCGCCGCTCAATGCGTTCCGAACAAAACGACATTTCACGAGAGCGAAAAAAGAGAGCCCCAGTAAAGCGGAGAGACGGCTGGGGCACAACTGCGCGCAGACATGTCACTCCTCCGTTTGAATTACGCGTATCTTTGCGACCGCCGGAGAAGGCCCATGCACGGAAACTGCGTGAATGTTGGGGCCCGGCAGTTGATGCCAGCATCTACTCGAACGCTCTGGGCGCGAAGCTCGAACAGGAGACTTTGAGAAGCATTGCACTTTCAGAAAGGACAGGGGCACTGGAACAAGAGGTCATCCCGGGCCCAACGTCGACAGCATCGCCTTGCAGTTGCTGCGGTTCGCTTGCATCGCTCATTGCAGAACGACGAGGCCCACGGCGCAAGCCAAGCTCGAACGCTGCAGAGAAGAAGGCGCGCCGATTACAGATCAGCAAACGCATCAAGAAGATTACGAGCAGCAGATTGAAGCTGGAGCGCAAGGCGCGCATCAACCGAATATCGACAGAGTTCCGCGGCATCTCTGGGATTGTTGGGGGCGGAGGTCCAAGGAAAAAAGCAACGCGCTGCGGCAATTAAGGATGGCGCCGGCACAGAGCGCGCTGACCGGAGCAACATAGCAGAAGTATTCGCATTTTCCGATGAGAAGTTGCACGCGGGTCGTCGCACTGGAGACGGCATCCACCATGCTTCCACTGAGGGGACCCCGCCTTTTACATTGGAGGAGTTGGGGGCGGCTGTGAGGAGTATGAAATGCGGAAATGCACAGATGAGTCGGGCGTGGCGGCGGAGATGATGAAGTCATCAAGCGCTACCTTTTCGCAATGCTGTTTTCGACGCGCTCGATGACGCGCTGCAGCCGGTCGCCGATGCACGAGAACACGTCTGGTGGCATTATTCAAACAAAGGGAGACCCGCCCCTAGCGAAGAACTACAGGCCCATCGCGATTTTGCCAACCCTGTGCACATTATTTCCACGTTTGTTGTGCCATAGACTTCAGCCAACAATTATGTCCGCGCAGTGCCTGGACCAAGCTGCGTACCGGAAAGAAGTATTTCTTGATAGATCATCTACTGACGTTGACTGTGCTTTCCGAGGGATGCGCAGAATGGAATCGGCCTCTTTGGATGGCCCTTGTGGACTTCGAGAAAACGTGCGATGCAGTAGATCAGTCCGCGATGTGGGAGGATCTCCGCGCGTTGGGAGTCGGTGCCCATTATATTTCGCTGCTGCAGAAGTTATATCATCACCAGATGGCTACGGTCGTTGCGAAAGAGGAGTCAAGAAGTTTCGAAGTGCGTCGCGGCGCGAAGCAAGGGGATCCCATTCCTGAGCTGCTGTTCACATATGTCGTGGAAGTTTGCCTCCGCGCGCTGAAGACAAGATTGCGCGGCCTCAATTTACGCAGGGCCGGGCAATATTATGGTTTCGTCATAGATGCGGCTTCAGATCCGTTAACACATTTATCTGCAAACCGACTGTCGTGTGCGTGGAGAGCGTTTGCCAAATTCAAGCGCGCATTGCGCCCGACGCCCCGCCCGCTTCGGAAACGAGCGCGCCTATTTGAAAGCGTCGTGACGCCGCTTGCACAATGCGGGTGCGAGTGCTGGACAATGGACACCGAGTCGAGAGACAAGCTCAAGGCCACTTGGAGGAGGATGCTCCGCAGCATGCTTCGGGCAGCGCGTGGGGTCGATGAACCTCACGTGGATTACGTCAAGCGTTCGACGCACACAGTGGAGGTCTATTTTTCCAAACGCAACAACAATCATTGGGTCTGCGTTGAACGAAATCGAAAACAAAGTTTGGCACCCAGAACTTTCCCGACACAGAGAACGAGTAGAGCAGGCGGTTATTCGGGTGGAAGCCGTGGTTCCGAACCGAGGCGAAGCGCTCTATAGGGAGACCACGTCTGAGGTGGAATGATTCGCTAAAAGAGTGAGTGGTCGCGTGCGTTCCCGTCGCAGCAAGCAGATGTTTCAATGTTCGCTGGTGTTCTCCAGTTCCTCCTCCTCCTTCTCCTTGCCTGCGCTGCTTCTGCAACTTTCCTGACCAAACATGTTCCGATCTTCCGATTCGCGCAGTGCACCGTCTGCCCCCCAGGGGGGCCGCTCCGGCAACCGGAGCTGGCACGCAGACTTCATGTCCTTCCTGTCCTGTCCTGTCCATAAGATCAGGGCGGGGCGCAAGTTCGCCCGCGGGCCCGGGCCCTGTCGCCGCCGTCGCCGCGACATTCGTCGTCGCCGCCGTCGCCATTGCCGCCGTCGTCATCGCCGTCGGCGCCGACGCCGCCGTCGTCGTCGCGGCGGCGCCCGCGCATCCACGCTTTTGCCAGCGGCGGGTCGCGCGTGGCCGCGCGCGCCATTGCGCTCGCATGACCGCTGCTCCGACGGGGGGGGCCAGGCGGACATCGCATTTTCCTTTCGCCCACAACTTCTTTACAGTGATACTGGGAAACGGACGCCTCTGAATCGAGCCACGCGCGCCGGGGGGGCGCGACCGGCGCGGCCTCCGAGCCAGGCCGCCACGCGGCCGCCGCGGAACTCATCACCGCAATGATTTTGCGTTCCGCGGTCGTTGGGCATAGAGCCCGCGCGAACCTCGGAGCGCGCAGCCGTCGGAGCGCAGACAGAAACGGCGCGCGCGCAGCCCGCAGCCGTCGAAGCGCCAGGCGCTGCCCTGGCCGCGCAGCCGATAGCTTGCGCCGGCACGGGACCGACGGGCCACCAGAAAGGGCCACTTTGGGGGCCCACGCGAAGAAGAAACGCTCGAGCGCCGGCGCCGCATGGGGAATTGGCGGGGCGCTGGAGGCCGTTGGATCCCATGCCCTCGCAAATCAACAAAAAAAACTCCGCCCCTGGGGGGGCGGCGCTCGCGGGGCCCACCGCGGGAGCGGGGGCCGCTAGCGCAGACTCTGCCGTTGCCGCGGCGAGGGCCCGCCGCGCCCCCTTGGGGGCCGCGGCGCGCGGCCGCGTCGTGGCGGAGAAAAGAAGCCCGACGGCAAACGTCGGCTTCGAAGCCTCAGCGGCCGCGACCGCGGCGCGCAGTCGCGAACCCGCTGCGCGAGGCAACGCAGCCCGCCGCGAGGGCATCCTCTCCAAACGAGCGGGGGCCCCCGCGGGCCCCCCGGCCCCCCCCCCAGACCTCCCCGCCGCCTTTCCGCCGCGCCCTCCCCACCCCCCCCGTTCGGCTCGGATTTTGAACCTCTTTCCGGCCCCGATCTTGCCCGCTGCTTTGGCCCCCCTTCCGCGGAAACACATTTTATGACAGCGATTTTCCCGCAATTCAATCAATCTGGCAGAAAAAACGCGCTCAAAATCGCGCGCGGTTTCGCGGGGCCTTGCAGGGGGGCGCGAAATCGCGACCGAGAATTGCAGGCAAAATCGCGCCCGAAATCGCGGGCACAATCGCATCCGAAATCGCGGGCGAAATCGTAGCCGAAATCGCGGGCGAAATCGCGGGCCTGCCCGGCGCGCCGGCATGCCAGGCAGGCGCGCCCGCGCAACATCAGCGACGGCGAGGGGAAGAAAAAAACGGGAGCGGCAGCAGCAGCAGCAGCAGGAGGGCCAGCAGCAGCTGCGGGAAGAGGAAAGAAGAGGAAGCAACAACAGGGAGAAGAGAAGGAGTCGTCCAAATTGGCCCGCCCGTTCGTCGCGCGCCGCATAGCATGCTGGACGTGCTTCTCGGGTGAACTCGCCAGTCCAACGGGCCAGAGGCGCGCGAAGATCCCTGGCGACTGCCTCCACTTCGCGCGCGCGGGGGGCGGCCCCTAGGGGCCCCTGGGCGCAAAGTGCCCCGGCCAGGTCGGGCCAAGCGGTTTTCCTCGTGGGCGCGGCTTTCAGGCGCCCCAAAGTGATCCAAAAGGGCCCCGATAGGCGCCCAGGACGGTCCAAGAGGGCCCCGGATCGTCGAACGATCGGCCAGCGACGCCCACGACGGCTTCCAGACGGCCCACGACGCGCACAATAACCCCGACCGAGATTGCGCGCAAGCCGCACGCCGAACGCCCAACGTCGGAACGGGCTGGCGACACAACAACTTCTGAACAACGAAAAACACGACAACCTTTGGGAATATAATACATTTTGCCCCGGACAAAAAATTCACAAAATTGTCGCGCCAATCCGCTTGGGGGGCGCAGCTTCATGAAACCTGCGGAGGAAGGTCAGCAGCCCCTGCGTGTAGCTAGCCTTGTTTGCGGCCTCCAGTTCCTCGACGTCTGTGGCGTCGAGGAACTGGAGTCTGTGACGTCTGTGACGTCGAGGCTAGATGACGTCTATGACGTTGGTCTCCAGTTCCTCGAGTTCTAGAGCATAAGCGAATCCGTTATCCGCCTCGCCTCGTTGCTTGATCAACGCCTTCCTGGTCTGGGTCAGCTCGAGGTACCGATCTAGCTTGAGACAATGAGACTAAGCTCGGGCGTCGCGCCCCGCCGCCCGCAACTGCATGATCCGCGCAATCCTCGCCCGGCGGGAAACCGAACCACATCCGATGGGCTCCATCTTGTCCGCCACCGTCTCCAAGTGGCGCAGCTCCAGCTCGAGGTTCTGGCCCGTGGCCATCAAAAGCGCAATGTGTCCTCTGAGGTGATGGATATTTGGTGCCAGATCGGATGGCATCTACGCCCTCGGGGCGGTCTCGGGGTGCTCGAAGCGGCCAACGTGCTCGTCGAGGGTCTTCTTCTCTACTCGTTCACTCTACGCACCCTCGTCGCGTTCTTGCCCCGGCGCTGGATGATCTCGCCACCCCATTGCTTCATCTTCTCCATGTGCTGACCAGGTCTCGGATGAGAGACCCCCCGGGTCCGCGGTCGTTGCCCACCATGATTCGGCCCCAGGTTCACGACGTCATTGCCGCTACCATCGCGGACATTGATGCCTCGGCCCTTTGACTGAAACTGTCCAGGGAGCGCGGGTTCCGCGCGGTGGTGAACATGCGCCGCTCGCCACGCAGGTCCTCGTCGATCTCTGCTCTTCCCAGAGCGCCCAGGCCCGCGGGGCCCCGGAAGCTCTCGTCTGGGCGAGTCTCTTCAAGAGTCCTCTGCAGAAAGTCCCGGGTCTCTCATGCACCTCACGCGCGCCCTGTTCTTCTCGAAGTTCGCGACAGAGAGACGCGCGGGGATGCCCCGAAGGAGGCGCAGCTAGCGCCGAGCCTTCGGCGGATGAGGCAAGAGTCTGGCCTATAGAGCTTCGAGGATCAGCCCAGGGGTCATCGGCCGCTGCAGCTGGGAACTGCATGAGCTGACCTTTTCGTCCGTCGGGCCGTCGTCTTCCTCGCAGTTGTGGAAGACGCAGTCCACGTCGTCGCCGCCGAAGTCGACCTGCTCACCCTGCTCTTCTTCTGAAGCTGGGGGTCGTCGAGTAGATGGGCCACGGGCCAAGCGCTGGTCGCACGGGCGGCGCGGCCCCGCGGGCAGGGGAGGCCCCGGCCACGAAACCAAAGACGCAAGCTGTAAACGGCGATGCGTCACGACATGCTGGCACACCCTATGCACGATGGGGACAGTAGAAGACATCACGCGTCGAAAGAGCTGAGTTGGCAGCAGGCTGAACAGAGGAGGTGGAACGGTTCGAAGGTGTAGCGGGCGACGCACGGAAAGATGTAATTAGAGTTCGGCGGAGGAATTTATTGGGCAAATTTGGTCTCGGATTGCGCTTCCCGGTAGCCCACCGATGTGCTCTCCTCCGTTCCATGCGAAAACTTAGCCGTCTGCGTAAGGTGTTCCGGAAGTTGCGCGTTTCCTTTCAACTTCGCCAAACCGTCCGCGGGGGTCAGTTCGCGTGAAAACCAGCGACACTGACGACCGAACTTCTCCTAAGAGTCCCGACCCACAGCAATCTCGAGGGCTGTTCGCTTCTCGGTCGAAGAGAACGGTTCCCGATTGATACAATCGCGGAGAGATTTCGCGTCGGTCATAGCGATGATGTCCACGCCGGGAGCTTGCCCCATGATCGTCGCGATTCGGACTTCTCGGCTCGTTGCACGTCGGCCCCGCAGTTCGCATCGACAATCCTTTGCAATAAGAAACCACGAGTGACCCACCTGGCCGCGGCCAAGCCCTCGGACATGGCATTGGCCTCCACCGCCAAGGTAGAGCTCCAAGCGCTCTCAGTCTTGTTAAAATGCCACGCGGGAATGCTGACGCCAGCATCATCTCCCAACGAGAGGTCTTCTTTTGCTGCACAAATCATGTCGCATGTCCGAGAGTGACCTCGCCCCGCGCCCTCGAAGTCCAAACCCGAATCGCACGGGGCGACAAGGCGGAGACGAGACAGCGGCCCGGACTTGATGGCGGCGTCGGCGTCCTCGAGGCGCCGCAGTGCGGCGTCTGCCTCGATGAGCTCCTCCTCCTCGGAGTTGGGCAGAGCGCTGCTCAGGAGAGACGCGTCTCCCGAGCCGTTGGGCATGCCTTCTCGGCGCGCCCGGTTAGTGCCCGACGCAACCCACGCATAGCTGCAATCTCCTCCAGCGCGGCCCGTAGCCCAGGGTTATCGCAGCACCGCCGTGGGGGAGCTCGTTATGCAAGATAGCGCGCCGTTGAGGTTGCGCGGTCGAAATTGTCGCGCCCTCGCAAAGTGCGCCCGCCGCGCCTAATAGCGCCCCCCACGAGTTCAGCTCCTTTCCACATGCAAACCGCTCGCGCAAGCGAGAAATAACATCAACAAATCGATATCCAATGCAGTCCCCCAACAAACCATCTGTTTCGACGACACCGCGTTCGGAAAAATGCGCACGGCGTCAGTCGAAAGTCTCGGGCATGAGCATGCCACAGGGCACCGAGGGATGGGGGGTGAAGCCACGCTACCATGCCCATCGAATGCTCTCAGAAGACTTCTGCGCCAGCCTGGAGGGCCGGCGACGAGTTCGGGAACTTCTGTCAGCAGTTCAATCATAAGCAAGTCGTTTGGATCTTCGCACGGAATGCCCCCCGCAAGGGGTGAACCAAAAAGAACTAATTCCCGATTATGTCGAAGTCCATGATTGAACAGAAGAAGACTCAACGCCGCCCACCCACGCCTTTGCCAAGCCTCCATCGAGGACAAACATTGTAGAGCAAGATGCACGTCTGCTGCGGAGGGCGCAGGCGCAATACGATTCAACGCAGCAGTGTCGGGATCATGAGATCCATGGGTAATCCATATCGGTTTAGCGTCGTAACTGTTGCGGGCAGCAGAATCACTGAGTCTGTCGCGACAGTCGGCTTCATTACCTCCCAATTTGTCGTGCCACGTTTAAGGGATTTGTGGTGGATTTATGCCGCGGCAGCTCCTCGGTGAATTCGCGCTGCGTTGGTGCCCTCAGGTCCTGCTGCGCATATCTCAGACCGCTCTATGCGACGGCTGCAGGTAGGTCCCAGAAAACTCGGTTTAAGATGATCACTGTTGGTTTCGTCCTCAGCACGCTTCTTATGACGAGTAAGTTCGATGTGTTGAAATAGGCTGGTTATGATGAACGGGCTGAGTAGATGTTATCCGGAGTCTTCCGCGCCCCCAACAAATCATCTGCTACCTGAACATTATGGCTGCTGTCCACGCTGTAGGTAGCCACTTCGCCTACATATTCCGCAGATGGACATTCAGTAGGCGCCGCCGTAGTTGGCGCTTGCGGCGGTAATTGCGATGCCGCACTTGCGGGCCAGGGCGCGCCTGAGCCTCGTTCCCCCCTCGGCACCTCTGCCGCGGAGGGCTGTCTCGAGCCTGGTTCGCTCTGCGGTTCAGTAGAGGATGCGGCGCCCGAGCGCGGCAGCACTTGTCGAGCGCTATTCTGGGGCGCTGCGCTCGCCAGTCCAGGTTCGTCGCAGCTTTCCGCCCTTGGTTGTATTTATTGTTATCAGGGCGTTGGCGGTTGTGGCTCATCGGAATCAATGTCTGAATCGTCGGGGATATCACTGGCCTCTGCCGCCTCGGGGTCGCGCAGAGGTTCGTTTCCAGGAAATCTGGGACCGCCCTCTCTGGCAACGTCGACATAACGACGGGCGCCACGCGTGCGTCCGAGATCAATCTTGAGATCGGGAAGATACAACTGACCGTCTCTATGCCTCTATTTCCATCTCGCGTGGCACTACGCGTGTGTTCATTTGCTACACGCCACATCACTCCGCGCAGGTTGATCCATGCCCCACCAACAGTTGTTAAGAAATTCACACCAGGCCCATGCCACTCCCCCGAGCCACCTCGCCCGTGTCTCCACATAAATACGAATTCGCCTGCGGTGAGCGTCGCCGGCGCACGATGTCGCGCGCGGAGAACTCGGAGTAGTCGCGTTCTACGATCCACGGCAGCCCAGGCTTTCACAACGGCCCGGCGCACATCTCTAGCGCGTTGGAAATCTCGCACTAGATCGGTAGATAAGCACTCGGGTACTATGGGATCATCGGAGAGCAGCGTCGCTGGTAGACGTTGTAAAACCGGAAACCCGTTGCACAAGGGAAAAACCACTCCGGACAGAGCAACGCGACCCCCCAAAAACTTCTGGGCGATCTAGAGCTTCTTCATGAACGGCGAAACGGAGCTGCCGTTCCCGCTCTTACCCAACGCGTTCCGATCGACCGTTTTGCCGTGGAGAGCAAGAATCATTAGGACATAGGCACGCACGGTTGTTTTGGAAGTTACCGGCAAGCGCCCCCTGGAACCCCGTTCAAGGATCCACGACAAGAACCTCTGGCATACCAAACGCGCGTGCCCATGTGCGTAGACATGCTTGCCACGCTACCTCCGCTGACTTCCCTGTCCCCACATGTCCAATCAAGCGAAAAGACGCGCCCCAAAATGTAGTGCTGATTCAGAAATGCGGTGCACCATCAAGTAGACATTTCACCTCGACCAAATCAATGCCAACAACGTAGTTGAGTCGATAAGACTTGGGAGCAGCAGCAGGGCGGCGAGCATAGGGTCGTTTGCGCGCGTTGCACTCGTCGCAGTTAAAGTTGTCCAGTAACCAACGCGATACTTCAGGCTTAGCACTACCCCGTCTCAGAAGTCGAGCAAAATCTTGCTTCCCAGGATGGCCAGAAGCGTCGCGCGCAAACTTGGGATCGGTTTGCTGGCCCGCGGCAGGTGCCCAGTCGGGCCGAGCGGATTCCTCGCCATCGCCGTCAGGTTCGGCGCCGGGGCCGTCAACAAGAATCTCTCCGGGCACATCTTCACCAGGAAAAGTTTCTAAAGGTAGACTAAGACTGGCATTGCTTACTGAGAGTGCCCGCTTGTTTTGTTTGATCCATTGATCGGGAATCACGCCAATCCCGCCTCATCGAGCTCCGAAAATGAGGCGTGAGCTCCACTGGTGGTCGGCCAGAAAATCAGCCGCCGCTTCTCTTCGCAAGCCTGGGCCGCTTCAACCGGGCCCCGCAGAGCGGCAGGCTGCCGCGATCCACCACAATACCTCCTAGCACAGCCACGCGCTTACCAAATGTTGGGCCAGCCAGGCCCACGGCGGTGGCATCCAGAAATGCAAATTGCCCAATCTGGCTGAGACAGGTGCTCCGATGACATATACTCGCCAGCGAGGCACCAGCGAACAGTCGCGCCAGTTGCCGCCCCGCTGTAAAAAAGGCGCGGCCAGCCCATCTCTTGGCCAAGGTACGGTCATAAGGAGTCAGAGCAAGCACCCTGAATGAACTCGGGAACTCGGTAGTGCCATCTGGGTAGACAACCTCTGTCTTCCGCTCGCCGGTCGAATCGTCTGCAGAAGGTGAGCCGACGGAGTCGGCAGGGGTAGAATGCCGGCCGCGGGGCTCACGATGCACTCGGACATGCGCCCTGCGATCGTCGACGACATCTCGCGCCCGCGAATCCATCGGGCGTCGGTCTCCACAACGATCGCCTCGAAACCGCCCCCGTCCATTGCATTTTCGCGCATCTCGTTTTCTGCCGCGCGCGTTGCCAGACGCACGGGTTCTTGATGCGTCGCTGGTTCGCCTGCCTCGCGAGTCATGACGCGCCGCTCTTAGCGCTGAAAGTCCTTCTTGTAGACCCCCTTGAAGGAGCAGTCCGCGCGCGCCCCGCCCGTCGCCGTTCCCCGCGGCCAGGCAAGCCCGCGCCGACGAAACCCTCGACGGGCACCCTCGTCCAGCGCACCCGGCACAAGTCGCGCGTCCACCAGAGGGTCTCGCCATTGGCGCGCGGCTGGGCCCTGCCGGAGAATATTCCATGAGAACCCTATGGAAGTCATCGCGGTCAGCCCCCTGGTCGCCACGGCCGTCTTCGTTTCCTTGGTGTCCGACGGAGTGCGAGGCGCAACTCATCCCCTGAATGCGATGGCCGCCTTTTCCTGAGGGTAGTGGTCGCTCGCGCTTCCGAAGCTTCTCGCGCGCCATGTCAAAATCATGTGATCCCTCAATCCAGTGCTCAACCGCATCCAAAGCGGCTGCGGCTTCACTGAGCTTGGGTTCTCTGAGGAGCATGTACCTTTGCAAGTCCTCTGGTCGGATCACGTGCTTCTCAAGTTCTCGGAAGAGCATCTCAAGTTCTCGGAAAAGAATTCGCTTGCGAGCGACATAATTGACCAGGGGTTCCTCTCGCCCACGCTTGGCGCCGTCAGACTAGAAAAGCTGTTCGACATGTTTCGGCATCCTGCGGTCTTGGTACTCGGAGAAAGCCTTCTTAAGCTGTTTGACCACAACCTGCCCGCTGCCCTCCGCGGACAGCTGGTCTTTGGTGAGTTCGTTGATAATGGTATTGGAAAAATCTCTGGCGCAGCGGTTCATGAGGTATCCGTGTTGCCGCTGCATGGTCCTGGTAGTCGTGAGCCGCATCTGCGGCTGCAGCTCCTTCAAGTAAGGCCCTGAACATACATCCTGATACTTTTCCATCCCAAGGTCGCGTGGTACATTTGGGGTCTCCGATTGGTCTGGAAAGTGCCCCTGCTGGCGATCAGAAGATCCGGCAGCTGTATCTCCCCAGGAAGTCGGAGCCGTCGGAGTGAAAGGCGTAGCATGTCCCCGCAGTGGCGTGTTCAGCCGAGCTGCTGCAGCCGGCGAACCAAGACCCCACGCGTTCCAACTTGATGAAGATGACTGCGTATTGGGTTGTGTTTCGGTGAACCTCCAGGCCCAATGTTGGTCTGACCATCCCACTTCGTCACCACCGTCCCAAATAACGTTTTCTCATTATCCGCCTCCTGCCCAAGGATCCTGTCCTGGCAGTAACCAAGGATCATCTGGAAATTCGCCCTCGCGAAACTGATCGTCGTCTGGATGATCCATGGCGGCGCTCGGTGCAAGAGGGCGGGAAACGGGTAGATAGCGAGAATAATATGGAATATGTCACCCAAGAGTCGAGTGACAAAGGAGTCGGCCTGACCCCCTCTCGTGGATCGTAGCCGCGGGCTCCGCTGACACTGTGGATGGAATGTGCGGGAGTAGCTCTATGAAACACAGAGAGGCACGGAAGTACAAGTAGGGGGACCCGTGCTGTGAGAAAGCACGCTCTCTGTCCATTTTACGGGGGCCAGGGCGCAAGTGACTCAGGGGCCCTTTGTGAGCCACAGCGGTGGCACACAAGAGAGGCGGGACGGAGGCGAAGGAGGAGGAGACGCCGACATGACCATGACAACCACCGAGACAGGCAGTAAACGAGGAGTGCAGGAGCGAAAGAGGAATGGGGAGAGGAAGAGAACTTAGGGAGGAGGGGCGGGGGAGAGGAGGGAGACCTGAAGAGCACAGGGTGCGAAGGGAGGAGGCCTAGGAGAGGGAGGGAGAGTGAGAAACACAACGGGAGAAGAAGGGCAGCAGGACCGCGAGAGGAAAGCGAGAGAGAGAGAGGGAGAGAGGAAGAGAAAGACAGACAGAAAGGGGAGAGAGAGAGAGAGTGAGAGTTGGAGGAAGAGAACGACAGACAGAGAGAGAAAAAGAGAGAGAGAAGCCTCCTCTTGCTCTTCCTCCTCCTGCTACTCCACCCTCGCGGGCGTGAAACAACCACCCAGCCACTCCAGCTTCAGCATCGCCCACCGAACGCCCTGGACGTCTCTACTCCGCTGGAGGTCGGCGGAATGGCGCAATACACTTGAACATAAAGGCAGACAGACTGGGAGAAAGAAAATGCCGAAATAGAGTGAGAGCAAGGACGTCAGCTCATGCCCGATTACCCCTCAGGCTTAGACCTCTCGGCTCTGTCCGCGAATCCCCGCAGCACTACCCCTGCTCCAGCAGCAAGTGTCACTAATTGATTCAGACCATGGAAGGGTCGCCTCAATATTGCAACACTTCGCCCGATCAGAGTCATCACCACCATTGCGGTCATCATGCTCGTGTTTGCCCATATCACCATCGTGCTGGATGGGAAGCATCACGCACATCACCAGGCTCACGCTCACCAACATCGCCAGTACCGACTGAGTCGTCGTGCGATCATCGTGCCCGTCATCATGACAGCAATCGATGCTGCCGTCGTCGCCATTTCACGCAGAATAGCTGGCGCCTGCAGCCTCAAGGCTGAACTCAACAACGCATCCTGTTCGTTCGTCCGGCATCGCCATCTACGCACGTCTTCACAATCCTGCGCGCACTCTAGGAGGCAAAAAGGTACCGGTACAGCTGCTCCACAGACCTTTCCGAAGGTGCGTTCTGACCAGAATGTCGAAGATAATCCAGCAGTTGCGACGAAGGCTCTCCAGGATGAGCAGTGGTAGAGATCTGCTCATGCTCCTCATGCTCCGACAATTGCCCAGCTTTGATAGGGTTGCACTGTACAGTGCTGACCGCCCTGCAGAGTTCGCATGCCACTCGGCACACGCCGAGCCGGCAATTGCGGTTGACCTCGCCGTAAGCCTGCAGAAGATGGCGCCGACCCAGGTGCGGGGCTCGCACGTGTTGCGCAACCGTGGGTAATTGGGTGACGGGGAACGCCTGCGACAGGTGTCATCACCGTCATTCCCACATGCTCCGCCCTCCCTCCTTTTCTTCACCACTGGGCGACCCCACGGGCCCGAGCCATGACCACGGGGTCGAGCGCACCTGGAGGGGAAAGACAGAGCAAGCATCGACAGACAACCCAGAGGCAAGGAGAGCACAGGGCGACCGTGGGCCAGAACGACGCAAAGATGTGAAACCCAAATCATTCCCAGGGTGCTCCCCTCCGTAAAATGACAGCCTAGCTAAACTCCCCCTCAAGCTACCTCTGGACTTCCACGAGCCAGTGGAGTCACGTGGAAACTGGGGGAGGGCCTTGTGTGCCCCTTCTGGACCTCGATCGTGTTCCGATCGTGTCTGGTAGCGCCCAGATGTGATGCGATGGTCTGGGCGGGGCCGCCAGCGCGCCGCACTCACTCGGCGCGCATGCCCGCCGTCGCATCGGATAAAGAAGCACTACCCGAGCACTGTTCGGGACGCTGTTCGACACACTATCGGAACACTCCTAGGAACACTCTTCTGAAGACTGCTGGAACACTATCAGAGTACTACCGGGACACTATCAGGGCACGATTCGGTCTACAAATCGCAGAACCACTAAGCAACACGGTCAAACACTAAAAAGCCGGGACTTGCACGACACACAAGGATCCAGATAGTTGCCGTGCAATCGGGCAACGCAGGTCCGCACTCCGATGTCACTTCCACGAGCACGTATAAGGAGCCCTTCGGAGGAGACAAACTGCGGAATCGCATGGCTTCAGCGAGCGGGCTCAGTGTGGAACCATTCCGCGCCCGAGTGCCCTCCGCCTCCTCCCGTCCTCCGCGGCCGCCCTGTCTGTCTTGTCCCTCCCCTCCTGCACGCCAGCCAATCCGCGACTTCGGTCGCCCCGATCGTCCACCGTTGGAGCAGCCCTTCTGCCTCGCCGCCGACGTAAGAGAAGTGTTCAACGAACGGCGCGCACGCTGCGCTAAGCCAGCTGCCCAAGACAAGCACTCAGACACCCGAAGCTGGGCTGCGCCGAGCCTATCAATGCCAAGCAGAACCAAATTGAGCTCAGGCTTTCCTAAGCTCGCCTGGGCCACGATACGCTGAGCGCTAGTAAGCCCAACTAAAGTAAGGTGAGTGAGGCACTGCGGACGCATCGATCAGATTTTGTTCGGCACTGGCCCATGCGTCTATTTTCGGGCGTCCTGGCCTACCCGTCGAGCTTAGCGCCGCCGCTGTTCGTCCTCCCTCTTCTCCTCCTCCTCCTCCTCCTCCTCCTCCTCCTCCTGGTCCTCTTCTTGCCTCCTCACCGCATCTCGGTCCGCATCGTTGCGGCGAATGCTACTCCCTCCTGTTTCGCGTGATTGCGACGCCACGCTTCGTGAGGCAAGCAAGGGCATCAGGCCTGCTTCACATTGACATGGGGGGGAACAATGAGCAGTGGCAGTGCGAGTCCTTGCGCTGTGGAGCGGCACTGGATGGCTAAAACAAAAAATGTGAGGGAAGCAAACGAAAGAATGGCAAGGATATACTCTGGCCTCGATGGCCCAGTCCTGGCGGGATCGGGTTCCAGGGTGGCCGCTTGGTGAGGTACCCCCCCCCCTTAATGCCCACCCCGAAGAAAGCACCCCGCCTCCTCCACCTCTCCCTTCCCGCAACATTGGAAATCTACCCGACATCCAGCGGGGTGGTAACCACCAACTCCCATCATGTGAACATCCCCTCGCGCCACGCCACATGAATACAAGCCTTACGATGCGCAATCGCGATCGGGCCGAATCACAGACAAGCTTGCGGCCCCAGCGGCCCGGGCGGCACTTCCTTCGCCGAGGCCGTTTGCTGCCGCACGAAGCCGTCACCCCCAAAGTCTAGATCCTCGTGCTGCTTCGCGGACTTGGCCTCGCCGCCAGTTTGGCCGAAGAGAGAGAGAAGAGTGCGAAGGGGGCGAGGACGAGGGACACGAGAAGGGGGTACCAGCTCATGGGGAAACATCGAGCTGGAATCGGCGATGCATTTCCGATAGATCGGCGATACGGCCCCGATAACAGATCCGCACGTTCATGGGCGGGGTGGGCTGGAGGGGAAGTAATCTGCACAACGTTAAACTGACAAAAACTCCCCACCAACCTTGCAAGTCCCGAAACATCTGGCGCTCCAATTTCCTCGATGCGTGAACCCCTGGAGGCCTGGACCGCTTCCCTAGGGCTGGCATTTCGTCATGAGTCGTTATTGACGGTCTTGGGGCCCGTCGAAGGCTCTGGAGGCCGAGAACGCGCGCGCAAAAGCCAGCTGGATCCCTTGGTCGGTACGAGTTTGTTTTGAAATGTGGGGAAGCGCGCGCCCGCCCAGAAGAGCCGTACGGGGGAAATGCGCACCCAAGACGAGGAACGACTGGGTCTCAGAGCATAGGGAGTTGGCATGACAATGATGGAGCTGGTGAGGAGGCTCCTCCTCCTCCTCCTCCTCCTCCTCAACATCATCATCATCATCACCACCACCACCATCATCATGATCATCATCACCATCATCATCATCATCATCATCATCATCATCATCATCATCATCATCATCATCATCATCATCATCATCATCATCATCATCATCATCATCATCATCATCATCATCATCATCATCATCATCATCATCATCATCATCATCATCATCATCATCATCATCATCATCATCATCATCATCATCATCATCATCATCATCATCATCATCATCATCATCATCATCATCATCATCATCATCATCATCATCATCATCATCATCATCATCATCATCATCATCATCATCATCGTCATCGTCATCAGCAACATCATCATCAGCATCAGCATCATCATCCTCATCATCATCGTCATCATCATCACCACCGTCACCATCATCATCAGCAACACCATCATCATCATCATCACCATCATCATCATCGTCATCATCATCAGCATCATCATCAGACTCATCATCATCATCATCATCATCATCATCCCTTTTCCTCCTCCTCTTCCTTTTCTTCCTCGTCCTCCTCCTCTCCTCCTCCTCCTCCTCCTCCTCCTCCTCCTCCTCGTCCTCTTTCTTTCTCGAGGCCTGCCGAAATCGCATGTCGAACGGCCAGCTGCCTACTTCAAGCGCGAACTCCCTCAGAACCACGACCGCTTCATCTGGACCAATCCGTTCAACCGTGAAGGACGAAATGTGATCACTGATGAAAGCTCCTGCTAGCATGATCGGGATCGTCACTCCATTAAAGCCCTTGCACGCAACCACCTCGATGCACCAAGAAGCTGTGGATCACGTCCGGGCACGCGCGCCACCGCTAGCGTGCACCAGGAACTCGCTTTCACAAGATCATTGGTGGAACTGCGGCCAGATTGAAACTAAGACCTCCGGTTCTCCATTGTAAAATTAACCAAACAATCGGCTCGAACATTCCGCCCGTCGCTACCAGCAGATCATATCGTCGATGTCCCGCGCCGGGCGCCAATCGGATTGGAACATGCTGAAGATGTTGTTGAGGGTGATGCGCTCGGACATAGGAAACCAACTAGGGTCCGAAAGCACGGCTTCCCAATTTATCACGCCGGCCACGACCTTACGGTCTGTAGTGAAAAAGATGCGCGTCGTCGGCCCGTCCCACTGTGTAGCGGGAGCACGGTCGCCGTGACAGTCCGGCAACTGATCCAAAGAATGGGTGGCGATTCTTCTCCGCCCAAGGCCAATCCCAGTCATATCGCCCACGGGCGTTTCCGCATCTGCACTGTACTTGAACAGCCCCCACAAATCGCACAGGTGAGATTCGAACTGTGGGAAACATGCCATCCACGTTGATTCCTTGGTGCGTTGGTCCTGGTCGCACCGCCACTCACCGCCGAAAACGGTCCCAAACGCATCTTCCGAGTCGACACGATGGACGTAACCGCCGTGCACCAAACCTAGTTGCTGACGTTTGCGTTCGCTGCCAAATGCTTGCGCAGATTTCCACCAACGCCGTGTGCAAAAATTCCGATTGAAGCCTAAACAGGAGGCACGCGTGCCAAGGATCATACAATCACGAATGTGGACACTGGGATATGGAGGTGGCGCCAACCTGTGTCAGTTTCGGGGAAGCGCGCGGGAACTGCGACACGCTGAGTTATGGAGTGAAAAACTTTCGATGTCACTGTGGGTTAATGGCGCGTCTATCGGTGCTATTGGGCGCTATTGGGACCCTCTGGGGCTTATTGGGGGTTTTGTGTGGGCCCGTTCGGGGCTCTTTTGGGGTGTCTTCGGGCAATATTGAGCTGTCCTGGGGCTTTCTGGGCCCATCGTGGGTGCCCGGGGGGTGGCTAGGGGCACGGCCGGAACGGGGGGGGGGGGCGCGGTCGGCCGGTCGGAATAAACAGGCGGGGTGGCCACGGGGCGGAAGGGGCGGGACAAGGGGGCGGCCGGGGAGAGGGGAGGGGGGGCACGGTCGGTCGGCAGGGGCCACGGGGCGGAGGTGGGGGGGCAAGCAGACGTGGGCCACGGGGCAGACGGGCACGGGGGAAAGCATGGGGGCGGGAAGGCACGGTCGGGCAGGGGGGGCACGGTCGGTAGGTCGGTCGGAATAAGCAGACGGTGGCCACGGGGCGGACGGGGGTGAGAGGAACGCAGCCAAACAGAAAAAGGGCGATGAGCGGAGGATGAATCGACAAGGCGACGGGGAAGTGAAGGGGCGCCGGGGAGATGAGAGGCAGGCAAGGAGCGCTGAACAAAAATACGGATCGAAAAGAGACAGGGGAAACAATTGTACAACTCAAGCGAATCTGCAGGCTTCGTCCGACCCCGCCATCGCACCCATGACATGAGAATTGGCTTCGGCGGATCTCGGGCGGTTCGACCCGGAAATTCCTCTCGCATCGGCACTCCGCCCGGAGCAATGCTGGACGCTAGGTCGAGCCTCACCGTTCGCGCGAAAAGTGCGCCGCGATCCGCTCCTGCTGCGCACAACGCAAAATCGGAAGATAGCATCTCCAAGAAGTGCCCGCGCGGTAGCGCAATGCTGGGGGCGCACGACTTCGATGCGACACTTCTGGCACTTACAAACCGTCGCATCGATAACGCGAGGCTGGCACGACATGTGGGCTTGGGACATTGAACAAGCTACTTCCGCAAGCCTGTCACAGGATTTCAAGGATTTCAAAAAGAAACAAATCCGCCGACCCTGTCGGCGTGTGTGAAAGGCTTTTCCGTTGGAGTCGTCGTCGCCGTCATTCGTTCATCGTGGTCTCTGTCGTCCTCTTTCCCTGCGCTTTCCTTTCCCTGTGCCCGTCGCCGCTCCTCTCTCCTTTCCTGAGCTCTCCTCAAGCGCGTCAGCCAAATCGAACTTGAGCAACGTCGTCACACGCTCGAAACGAAGCCCCTTCCCTTTGATCCCTCCCCCGCCAAGGGGGGGGTCCCAGGCCCGGACCCGGGGGGGCCTCGGGTCTGGCGGACCCAGGGGAGCCCTGAGTCAGATCCGTTTTCCCTCCGAGGACTCCCGGGGCCTCAAGAAAGCCCCACGACGGGCCAAGGAGTGCCCCAAAAGCTCTCAAAGACAGTGCACGAGGGTCCCGACTCGCCGAACGATCTGTCCAAGAAGCCTGGACGGCTTCCCAACGGCCGAAGAATCCTGCAAGACGCTCATAGGGGCCTCCAGGAGCAGTCCCAAGAGTGCCTCGAAAACAAAAGCCGCAAATGTTGCGCAAGTGTTTGCACGTTTTCGGCGTTCTCG
>CAUYUJ010013002.1:878559-951059 GCA_963575745.1 Prorocentrum cordatum | reverse complement strand
ACAGTAGGAGTAGGGGTAGAAATAATAGTAGTCGTAGTAATAGCAAAAGCAGTAGTCGTAGCAGCAGAAGTGTGGGCAGCAGCAGCAGTTGTAGTCGGAGTAGTAGTGATGATGCTAATACGGATGATAGCAACAACAGCATCAGCAGCAGTAGTAGAAGTATGTGTTGTCTACGTAAGACTGCTTGAGTAGTAGCAACTCCCGTCCGCAGCTTACCAGTGGAAATACGTAATAATAGTTTCAGTAGCACTCCTCCTCCTCCTCCTCCTCCTCCTCCAACTCCCTTCTCTCCCTCCTCCTCCTCCTCCTCCTCCTTCTCCTGTTCCTCGCCACTCTCGACGATTGCTGGGGGCTCCAGAGGGGTGCCCACCGCTGCGGACACCGTCCGGGCTTAGCTAAGACCAGGTGGGCGAGGCCGTGGCCTCAGGAATCTGGTGTGCCCGAACAACACGCGATGCGAGATGCATAGAATAGGGAGGGAGGAGAAGTCCTTGGAGTCGGCGTCGGCGCGGAGCTCGGCATGCTTGTGCGTGTCTGTGGGAGTGCCAGGGTGCCAGGATGACGCGTCTGGGTGCTGAATGCGTTCACGTTTCAACGGGAGCGGGGGAGGGGTCCTTCATTGCGTCGCGAGGATAGGCCAGGTCCTGGGCCCCGAGGGGGCGGTCGACATGGACATGCTTGCGCCCCGAGGGGTCCAAATTATTCCAACGCCTACCGAAGGCCCCGAGGATCAATACCCCAGGCGGTGATTGTGAATAGATCGCCACCTCGGAAACCGCGGCGAAGAAGATAGAAGGCGAAGACGATGGCGAACGTGGTGACACATGGCGGGTTCCGAAAACCCTACACCAATGAGACCTTGCCATCTCTTGGGAGACGGATTTGTACTTCCGCTGGCTGCCTCCCGCCGGCTTCGGCCGGAAGAGGCACCCTCATTTAACGTCCGCCAGCTTCCACTGAACTTCCGCCGCTTTTCGCCGAGGAAGAGATGCCAAGTCACTCGATCCTCGAAGGCGAGGCTTTTCTGTGGCTCCCCGCATCGAAAGATGCCCCTGCGGCCTTGGCGGCCATGGCGGCACCAGTGGCGGGTGGGCCGCTGGCCGGCTTCGGCTGGAAGGGCAGAGAGACGGTGAAGGTGGACCCCTCGCCCTGCAGGCTCCTGGCCAGCACCGGCATCGGACAGCGGAGAGAAGTCTCCAGCAAATGGTGCTGTGGGCGGTCGGCCCCGCTGGACCCGGGACGGCAGGGAGTCGTGGAAGGACGCCGGCAGGCAGGCCTTACTGAAGGGGCCCTGGGACACACAAATAACTACGCTACCGAGGAACCCCACATACTTACACTATGGCTGGAGTGATGATAGCTGAAGTGAAGCATGTGGGAATGCTGTTGGTGGCCGTTCCCTGCGCACCCCCTGTGGTGTCGAGACAGTGCCACGCCAGCTATGCCCTGCGCCATGGGCCGCATAGACGCCGCGCTCGGGGGCCAGCGCACCCCCTGTGGTGTCGAGGAAATTGAAATGGCCAGCGAAAGATCCTCACCCCTGCGGGTCGTGCTGTGCTGTGCTGTGCTGTGCTGTGCTGTGCTGTGCTGTGCTGTGCTGTGTGTGTGTGCTGTGTGCTGTGCTGAGCTGTGCTGTGCTCTGCTGCGCTATGGTGCGCTGTGCTGTGTGACGCGGGAGAGGGTGTGACCGAGGAACGCGGGTGACGCGGGTGAAGGGAAAATCATAACCCCACGAAACAGATGGGGAAATAGACACAAATAAAAGGATTCCCCATATGTTCCCATAGTTTCTCTGTTTTTGTCTTCCCCCCCACTTCCCATATTTCCCGACATTTTCCTGGGGATCGTCCATTCATTGTGTCTGTGTGTTTTAGCCCCTCCTGACTTACCCAGAGCTGCAGGACGGCAGTAGCATCGCCCCGACGGGCCGCCCGGGCAGCCTGAGGGCCGAGCGCACGGACCCGTCGCTGGCTGCAAGGGTGCAGACATTCGAGAGAATACCTACCTCTTCGGGGGCCCACGAGCCGTGTGGTGACGGGCCGCGTGGCGACCTCGGGATCCCCAACGACCTCACCGCGCGGTCCGTCACAGCACGGTCTCGGGGCCCTGGAGGCCCCAGTCGTCCGAGGCACCCCAGGAGAACGACCCGAGTCCCAAAACAGCGCGGTGACCCCGACTCCCGACGGACAAACCACGCGGTGTTGTCACCACACCATCTGGTGGCCCCCGAACCTCGGGAGGATGCCGGGCGAACTGGACTTTCGAGAGAAGCCGGGGCCAGGACCTGAAAACTGTTCTCCACCTCTGGAGCCTCGCCCGCAACTGCTGCTCCTCCCCTCCTCCGTTCCGAAAGCGATCCAAGCTGCAGATAGCCTGGAGTGCCCGAAAAGTGCCCCAAGACGGCCCCAGAGGGCCCCCCTCCAGTCTTCCCCCAATGGTTCCCATGACGCCTGGGGGAATGCGCAGTCGATGACCTTTCGAGATTTCACGACAAGGGCGCTCCCAAAAGGCATGGGCAGAGGGCGACTCGCTGTAGACATCTTCGACACCATCAACATATCAGACTAAATCAAGAGACGCCCGCGGAGATCAGGATGTGTGATGATTGTTGGCAACTGCTGGTGATTGATAGAACGGGGAACGAAAAATCTGCATGCACACATAGAAACCATGACTGCACCAGCGCATGCGCCAAAAGACACGATGTGGCACAATGATAGAGGCGGCGACTCGCACAAAAGCAGACAACACGCGCAAACAGGTGCTGTCGTGCGCAAGCAAACGCAAACATGCGCAACCATCGCAAGCATACACATGCATGCGCAAGCAAGAAAACAAGGACACATGCTAGCCAACATGGACCTGACACAATACATTAATGTTCGGCGCACGTGCAAGATAAATGGTGTACGCTATGTGGTGCCAGCTATGTAGTGCAAGCTATGTGGTGAAATCTATACGGTGTAACATATGTGGCGCAATGTACGTTGTGCACATGGCGTGGCGCATGCCACATAGTGAAAGCTATGTTATGCAAGCTCGGTGGGGCAAGCTGCGTGGTGCAGTCTGCACGGTGCAAAGTATGTGGTGTAAGATATGTGGTGTGAACGTTCTGGTGCGATCTACGTGATGAAATCAACTAATTCCAGTTGTGCATTGTCAACTCTATTCTTCGCACAAGCCCCCCATCCTCCAACCCGCAACTTCCTTTGCAAAATCCATGGGGCCGCGTTTGCGGTGACTTCTTGGCACTGGCTGGCGAGTCTCTGGGTCTCTGCGGCCGCGCTGGCGCGGGCGAGGTAGCGCGCAGAGCGGCCAATAGGTTTGGCACAACTGGTGCGGCCGCGGTGGCGCTTACCGGTGGGAGCTTCGCAACGCGTGTCAGGGGCCGCGCTGGCGCGCGGGCATTTCAGCGCGAATGGGAGACCCAGGAAGGCGCGATATAATGATGACGTCGACAACGGCGGAAACAAGATTGATACTAGCGATAGTGATGGCGACGATGACGACGACAGCGGCAAGGCCGATGGTGGCGCCGATACTGGTGACGACGATGACGATGATGATCGACCGTATCTAGGCGTGGTTCGTCCACAGCTGCCTACTTAAAAGTAGCGTGCCGCGCAGCAGCTAGGACACCGTTGAGCAGCTCAGAACTGAGCGGCTGGCCAAAGGCACGGGTTGCCTTGACTTTGTGATACACATGGAACGCCAGGACACACAGCGTGAGGGCTGACGCACGGCTCATCGCACAATTGGCGGTATTGTAATCGTTGGGGGCCGCAAGGCCCAGCAGATGAATGGGAGAGGACGGAAGTCGAGGAGACGACGCATGACAGGAGCCGAGGAAGTCGAGGTAGTGAGAAATCGCATCGGGCGCATCGGCACAGCCCAGCAGGCAGGAGGTGGTGCCGCAAACGTGCATTCGGGACGACGTGGTCCAGCCTCCCGCGAGCGTCTTCAAAATAGACCATTGCCACGCTGGGCGAAACGTGCGCAGAGTCTCGAGGCACTCCCCCCACCGCTCCCCGACCGTCCCCTCGACCAGCTGCAGCAAGCCCCAAGCACGCAGGCGCTTGGCAATAGCGCAGTGGAACTCAGCGCGACAGAGAGAGCGTCGGAGCGAGGAGGAGAAGATCCTTTGCACTTTCGCCTTGCGTCCAGTAGCCTGGGCGTTACTGAGCTCTTCGCGCGCAGCAGTCGCGGCGGCATGCCAGTTCAGATCAGAGACACCTACATCAGGCGAGTGATCCGCCATGGCGTGGAAGCGCTGCACAATGCCCTGCCGAATGCGCCAGTAGGGAGCACTCCACTCGCCCCGCAGCCACGCAATTAGCGGCAGGTCTTGAACCGCCTGCTCCGACCAAGCAAGAAATCCACTGTGCCAGGCAGACAAAGTGTGGCAAGCACAGCGCCAGAGACTGGAGACGCTGAGCAGCTGTACAGAGGGAGGCGCGATGAGAGCATGCTCTTTGAATGCGAACAGATCGGCTTTACGAAACGTGCTAGGCGGCAAGCGAAGAACTTTGTGCAGGGCAAACTTCTCTTTGTGCAGAACCCAACGAGGGATGGGGTAGAGCTGCGCGAGATCGCTGAGCACCGAGATAGCACGATGACGATGATGATGATGATGATGATGATGATGATGATGATGATGATGATGATGATGATGATGATGATGATGATGATGCTGTCCACTGGTTGACTGGTGATGACGACAATGGCGGCGACCGACGATGGCGAAAACGGCGGTGATGCGATGGCGCTGATGAGGGTGATGATGAGGAAGGACGCGCGCGCAGAAAATATGTATACCTTTCGTTCAGACGTGTTGTTCAAACACACTTGTGCTTGAAGGGCTCTATCTTGGAACGCTTCGAACACCAATGGTTGTGAAAGGATGTCGGCACGCGCCCGCATGGCGTTATGTGTTACGGATTCGCGCGCTGGGCGCATGCTGGATCAACGCGATTGCAGCGCGCGAAGAAATGAGAACGCGGCTCAGCACGCAATATATATATAAACAGATAGCTCTCCTATGACGCATGTCAATGCGCGCGGGCAGTAAATCTGCAACATTCGCGTTTCAATGAACGTGTTTTGACATATGTACGCTGGCATGCTTGCATGAACCCGGCGCGACCCCGATTATGTGAAAGCTTCCTGCTTCATGGGCGCAGTGCTTGGCATTGCTTGATTGTTTGGCATTGTTTGGCCTTGCTTGGCAATTATTTGCATTGTTCGGCATTGTTTGGCGTCGCTTCGCATTGCTTGGAACTGTTCGGCATTGCTTGGCATTGCTTTGCATTGCTTGGCCTTGTTTAGCGTTTCCTTGTGGGAATGGTAGCCTCGCGACCGGACGGATGGCACCCTCGGAGCCCTCGGGGGCGCTTGAACCATGCGGCTGCGAGCATCATCGAACGCGTGACATGGTGGAGACTGACGTGGTTTCATGATTGCATGTGCGTGCGTCAGCGAGCGCGCGACACGGTCGAGTCTGGCGCGGCGGCGGCGGGGAACGCGAGAGACCGGGGGAACCCGAGAAACCTCCGAAGAACAGGCAACGTAACAATACGAGGCACCGGGGGCCGGGAACCAGGGGAACCCGGGAACCTCCGAGAAACGGACAAAGTAACAATAGGAGGCGCTGGGGGCGGGGAGCCCGGAGAACCCCGAGCAACGGGCAACGCAACACTAGTAGGCACCAACCTTTAGGCAAGCAAGAACTTCTTAGGCAAGCTTCATGGGGATGAATCCAGCGCGACCCCAATGAGGGGAAAAAAACATGTTGCATGGGCGCAGTGCTCGGCATTGCTTGGCATTGCTTCGCATTGCTTGGCATTGGGTTTGCAAGGCACGGGCACAATAAAAATACGACGCACCGGGCGTGGGGAACCCGGGGGACCCGTGGAACCCGAGGAACCCGAGGAACCCGAGGAACCTGGGGAACCCAGGGAACCCGAGGAACCCAAGGAACCTGGGGACCGGAAACCAGGGGAACCCCAGAAACCCGAAAACCTGGGGGAATCAGGGGAACCCGAGGAAACCGGCCACGGAAAGCTGGGGAACCCGAGGAACCCGAAAAACCTACGAGCAACGGGAAGCGTAAGAATCGGAAGCCCCAGGGACGGGAAACCAAGGGAGCTCGGAGAACCTCCGAGCAACGGGCATAGAGACCCCCGGGCCACCTTAGCAAGAACCCTGTAGGCAAGCCTCATTCAGGAAAAAACAATGTTGGCTTCAATGTCAAAGCGTGCGCGCGAGCGAGGACCTTGTGCGATTCTCTGACAAGAATTAGTTTCTGAGAAAGACGATTGCGCGCGCATGATGTCATGTGACACAAGTGGTTGGGGTGGTGTTGTGGCAGCAGCAAGATGACGCAGACGCCTTCTAGACTTGAGCAAATCCGGCAACGGACCAAGTACATCCGTGACTCTTCGCTCACACCTCCAATGAGAATGACCCATTAGCTAAACCTAACCACGCGAACATGGAATACCATCACATGGGTCAGACTTTCTAATAGGTTTAGCTGCCCCTTGTTGACTGCGCTGCGCAGGCAAGTCAAACATCCTGCCCGGCAGGATGAGGAGGAAAAGAAAAGGGAAAGTGGAGGAAGGTTGTTGGTCTCCAGACCTTGCAAGACACCTCGAACGACCGACCACGACACCAGCTCCGAGTCCTGGGCGAAGGCCCTCTTCGAGGCGGCCTGGGAACGATCATTGTTGCCCGGGTACTGTTTACGGCGGACGAGTTCCTCGGCCTCGCCTACTAGCACAGGCTTGCCGTGAAAGCAGACTGGCGAGGGCAGCGTTGCTTTTGCTTATGATGCCCTTGGTTGGGGCATCCACGGGCATGCGAGCACGGCGGATCCAGCGGACATGTCCGCGGGGATTCTCGAGCGTCTCGCACGCCGCTGCCAAGTCCAGCGCCGATCAGCGATCCCTGGCGCTGGCGTTACCCTCTTTGAGCATCGTGTCGCGAATGCTCTTGGCATCCACGATATGCGCCTGCCCCTCCCGGCTGCCTAACCTGGAATTGCATCACAAAGCGGCGGTGAATGGCCCAGCCCCTCGACGATGGTCTGACACCTCGATGTCCTGGAACGCAACATTGCGGTCGAAGACCTGGAAAGTCTACTTCTACCACTGCCGAGGAAAAAGCATGGGTCTCACCGCCGAGGGTTGACGTATGTTTGCGACGGAGCTTGGAGCTCCTCCACCCAGGGCTGGAAGCCCGAACCGCCCGGTTATCCATACTTTTACCCGTGGCCAGCATCATCCATGCCCCCTGAATGGGATCAGCCGGCGAACCTCTTTCGCCCAACCGACCCCTCGCCGGCCCCGACGCCCCCCGCATCGGAGACGGAAGCGATAGTCATGCGCTCGGGGCCCAGGCACCAAATGCTGGAACCCCTAGAGGCCGCGGCCCTCAAATTGCGCACCATCTTGTTGGCGCAAGCCACATCGTCGACCGTGGGCTCCTTGAGCCGGCTGGCCAGGAAGCCAGCCGTTCCGCCGGCCTCAGGTCGAGACTCGCCCGACCCAGTTCAGCTTGCAAATGAAGGAACGGAAGCCCTTGAACTCTGCGCGACCGAGAGAGGCGCGCCTTTGACTTAGCCTTCCCCAAGCGAGCGAAACGGACGAAGCTCTTCTAGGATGTATTTCTCCTGGTCCACGGTCGCGCGCCGTTGCCCGAAGTGGGCCGATCTCCCGGCGTGCTCCGCCGGGCCAGCGCGGCAGTCGCGGTACTTGCCGAACCTGAACCTGCCCTCTAGGCTGGTCCTGAGCCAGTGGCGTGAGTCGTCGGATATGCTGGTGATAACCTCTAGGAGCATCACATTCGCGATATTTCCCCGGGGGTCGCGCCGGGTCAACCAGCAGGTTTCGAGGAGGCTCCTGCAGGAGCCCAAATCCAACAGAAAACCCATTGGTCTTGCGCCGCGCGAGCGGTGCATCGCCCGAGCCATACACGCAGATTTTCTGGCGGATCAGCGACCCGGGCTCAACCTCGATGTCCTCGCACGATCCACGGATATCACGCCGTGCGAGCGCCGCGTGCGAGCGCCGCAAGCGTTCTTGACGTCAGCAATGTCGCATAGAAACGACAGTTTCATCAAGCTCTGACCTGGGCGAACATGAGAGCCGACGACGTCTGGGGAGTGGGGGGGTAGACTAACAGGGAGCCCGTGTCTGGATCCGCGTGGCCATGAACGCACCGGCGGGACTCGGCCGCCGGCTCGGAAAACGCCCCATCCACTGGCTTCCACCCCCGCACCACACGCCCCGCGATTCTCGATCCGCCCGGGGCAGGCGCGGCGCACTGTGGACGTCTCCTTGGGAGGAATGACTTCCACGGCTCCTGGCTTGGCCATTCTCCGCCGCTCCGCGTCGTCGGATGCCTCGAACTTGCTTCGCCCGGCTGGGGGCTACTTTCGTGGCGACACCTCTCCGCCACAGCTGGCGGCGAAGACTCCAAAATCCAGCCCCATGTCGGCCTCCGCCCAAAAATGGCCCCGACCCCGCGGTGACCGCTCCCGGTCTGGTCACTCGCCTCGTCGGGCCCAGTCCTCAGACTCCTCGACCCCCCCCCCGACCAGACTCCTGGGCCCCTGGCCTGGCCCGGCCCCCCTGAGCGCCAGAGGGCGGGGGGGGGGCCCGCGGGGCGGCGGGGGCGGAGAAGAGGAAGAGAAGATGCGGAGGGTGAGCTCGGCGCGGCGGACACGGCCGGGCCCGCGTCTCCGCCTCTGACAGCTGGAGGGTCGAGCCCTGGAAGATGCTCGATCCTGGCTCGCTTGGCCTCGCCCGCGCCTGGCGGGCAACTCGCGGGCCTCGCGGCCTCTCCTCGGCTCGGCGCCGACGGACGCGCGCCGGCGCGTCGCGTGGCTGGGCCGCGCGAGCCTGGCCCCGACCCCCCCGGGGCCCGCTGGGCGCCGATGGGGGGGAAAGCGGCCCAGGGGCCGTAGGATGAGGGAGCGGAACAAGCTGCAGATGAGCAGGAGCAGGAGGGAGAAAGCTCGGAGCGTCGGCGGCGGCGTCGGCGGCGACAGCGGCCTCCTCGCTCCCAGAGGGTCGACCCCCCGGCTTCTGCGGCGCCCCCCTCAGCCCCCTCGCCCGCCAGGCCTGGGGGTGGGGGCGGAACATGGGGAATATACCAAGCCTCCTCGCTTCGAATTCTGGAAAGACCTGTCGGGAGGGGGCCCCCTCGGACATCGACGGCAGGCGCGTCGCCTCGGATCCGGCCCGAGCAGCGACCGACCCCCTGGCCAATGAGGGGGCCCGCAAGTGGGCCCCGCGGCCCAGGCGGGCCCCCGCGGGTTAAGAGGCTCCAGCCATGTCCCCCTCCGGTTCCTGGCCCAGGGGCGTCGCTGGGCGGCCTGCGGGAACACTACACGGGCCGAGTCCGAACCTGGGATCAGCGCCTGGCCCCAGGCGTCGTCTGGAGGAGGGCCTTCGCGCAGCGCGTCGACTGCCGACGCGCGCCTCGTCTGGGCATGGCTCAACATTTCAGCCCAGCGAGGATCCTGGGCCAGCTGAGTGCCAAATTCCCGCTCGGGAGAACGCTCGCACGGCCGCCCACGCGGTCCCGCACTCCGACAGGACAACGACTCCGGGACTGGCCCAGGCGTCGCGGCGCCTGCCCGAGGTGTCGGATCGCGGCCCAGTTTGGGTCACGCGACGCCACGCGAACACCCGCTGTCCATTGGGTGAAGTTCACGGTAGGCCCCGGACGGGCCTTGCTGGCCCGCTGGGCCTTTTCCCGGGCAATGGTTTCGAGGGCAAGCTTCCTGGCAAACTCGCGCACCTTCTGGGGAAGGCCAACCTCGGCACCGGCCGCATCGAGCTCGGCGGCGGGACCAAGGCTGTCCTGCCACACTGCAAGACCGAGGTGGTCGTCCAACAAAATCTCGCGCGGAAGCCCCACATTTTCTCCCAGGACAAGCTGAAGGGGGTACAACCCGCCGCGGTGCCAAAACCGGTTCTTGCGGGTGCAAGGGTCGTACATGAGCTCCTCGAATTCGGGGAGATGAGCGGGCATCGACGAACCAGCCTCGAATTCGGCTTTCACCCGCACCTTGATCCACCCTCCGCGCCTCCCGACGCGGCCGTTCTGCCGCGGCGAGCTGGCGTCGCATGCGCGATGCAACGCGCCCCGCTGCTTCAAACCTCTCGCGAATCGATGCTCGAACTCCGGCCCTCCGTCGGACAGCAGGAAGCGCGGCGCGCCGAAGGGTCGGACCCGCGCTTGCACGCAGGCTCGCCAGACGCGCGAGGCCATCGGCCCCTCCACTCGCACGCGCACTTGCAAGGTCAAACGGTGATCGACGACGTTGAACACCGCGATCGATCGACCCAAAAAAGACAATATAAAACGACCCTTGCGATGTGATTGACGCGCAAAGTCCTGGGCTCGGCCGCCTCGCGGTGGCCGGAAGTACGAGAACGCTCTGAACACTCGGGGCACTCAAACAAATCGCGGACCCGGCGAAGCAAGTGCATCTTCGCGCCGCCCGCGCGCCAGACCCTGATAACTTGCGATTGTCGGGTGGCCCGTTCTGCGATGCAGGCGAAACATCAATCGCTTCTCCTGCTGGGTGGGTTCGGGGAGCTGGCTCTGCCGCCTTGTCCGGGCGACGCGGCCTGGTCTCTGGCTCGCCTCCCCCGCTGTCGTCGAGATCCAGCGGGTTCTCTTCGACCTCGGAGAGTTCCCCCACTGGAGAAGCACCCTCGTCGAGCTCGGCCCAAGAAGCCTTCCTGCCATGATCCGCCCCGCCCCGCTGCTCTCTCACCGCGCGGGCCACGGCGCCTGCGAACCACGGGGGATAGACCTGCGCCCTGGAGGCCCTGGCCTTGCCCCCTCAGAAGGACGCGCGCCCCCCCAGAACCTGGCGCAAACGGAGATGATTGGTCGCGATCCCTGTGGCCTTCATGTTAAGCCCCTCACCGGTGGCATTGAGACCGAAGGTGCACGCGCCCACTCGGGCGCGGCGCGCCGCAGGCAAGTCCGCGATCGCCCGGGCCACCCGAGCGACCCACGACGTGCCACAGAGGGGGTGCTCAAACGCAAAGAAACGGCCCTTGCGAATTTGATACTCGGCGATCTCCACGCCAAAGATAAGATCTTCGAGGCTGTCTCTGACAGCGGAGAACGCAGCCAGATGGTCTCGGGCTCGAGTATCTTGCGACCCTTGGATTTCCTGGAGCCCCAGCCCGTGGAGAGGTCCTCGCTGACTGTCTTGCCCAGGACACCCCCGTGCTCGTCGACCCTGGGGCCGATCCGCGGAGGAGAGAACACTCCGAAGAAGGTGGTGCCTCGCTTGGCTCTCTTCGGCTTGCTCTTCGGATGCTGGTGGCCGGACTCTCTCGCAACGGCCATGGCTCCCGCGGCCGCTCGCACCGCCCCGGGGCGCGACACCTCGTGGTCGTCGCACGCAGCATCTCCTTCGAACCATCCGACCTCCTCCAACCCTAGGCCTCTGGGGGCCCTCGCACCGACGCTGAGCCCCCGCAGCTCCTCGCCCTTCCTTCGACGCGCGCCGGTCATTTTCCTTCGGCGCTCGGTCGCAGCCCTTGGGGTTCCTGGAAAGAGGTAGCGATGGAATAGAAGAGAGCAGGAGCAAGGGAGCAGGAGTAGGGCACGGAGAACCATTCCTTGCATCGGCCTCAGCGGCTCCAGAAGAGAGGCAACCGCACGACTCGTACCCTGCGGTCAAGTCCAGGCCGGGAATCCTGTTGTCCCGGCGCTCGCGCTGCGTCGGCCCTACTGGCCTAGCTCCGCATCGTCGACGATGCCGTTTCCAGCTGTCTGGGGATCCCGGGGTCACCCCCCTCCTCCGGAATCGGACCCAGGCTCCACCGCGTCGCGCCCGTGGTCGTAGGAGTCGCTGGCGTGGTGCTCTCTGGCGGGATCACAGTCGTCGTCGTCGGGCTTCCCCGGGATTCGTCGGGCCCGCCGCTGCCCGACGAGCCGCCCCCCGGGGGCAGCCACTGAGCCTCCGGGTGCGTCCAGGGATCTCCCCGCCGATGCATGATCTGGCCGTTCGCTATCTGGGCCAGCCAGGCCACCGCGGCCCGGATCTGAACCATCGCGTGACCCAGCTGCCCCCTGGCCATATCGACGTGACTGGTTGTGCCCCCCATGCTGTCGACGCTGTTGCGGATGCTGTCCAACGCCTCGGCGAATTCGTCGAAGCTGGATATCAGCCTCCGATTTATCTCGATCGCGCCCTGGTAGATTTGCTGAAGTCCTTCCTCGACTTGAGATGGCGGCGCCAGCTGGTGATTCGGCGCGACCTGCATCGTCTACTAGGGCTTCGACGCTTTGTGGCGCCGATTGACGTTGCCATTGCAAGCCCTGCAATAAGGCACCGAGGCTGTTCACCGTCGACGGAGCCGCGCCCCCGGCCTGGAACTGCGGAGTCTCCCGCATCAGCTCCACAGCTCTCTGGGCCGACGCGGCTGCCGCGCGCGCTGCTTCTGCGGCCGGTGGCCGCGGCGGTCCTGCTGCGCCGACGGCCCCTCGAGGATCCCGCGCGAGTCGTTCGCCGCAGTGCGAGGGGCGCGACCCCGACCCATGCTGGCCGCTGCAGTAGCGGTTCGCTACTACGGGAGGGGGCTGGGCAGGGGCTGCCGCCGTTGGCGCCGCCCCACCCGGCGGCCCCAGCCCCCCCTGGGAGGCCAGAACTGGCGGGGGCCTGCCTGCCGCGGGGCCGGCGAGAACACCCCGCTGCTGAGAGGGCCACTGGCTTGGGCGGCGGCTTCGCCAGAGCTCCTCCGTGCCCCAGCGGCGACTACTGCGATGGAACTGGCGGCCACTGGACTGCGGCTGCTGCTGCGTTCCACAGCATCGGAAAATCCGCCGACCCTGTCGGCGTGCGTGAGGGGCTTCTCCGTTCGACTCGTTGTCTCCGTCGTCTCCGTTCTCCCCTTCCCAGGGCTCTCCTCCTCAAGCGCGCTACCCAAAGCGAAATTAAACGACGTCGTAGCAGAGTCGAAAGGAAGCCCCTTCCCTCTGATCCCGCCCCCGCAGGGGGGGCGGGGGCGGGGCGGGCGGGCGGGCGGTGGGTGGGTGGGGGGGGGGGGGGGGCAGATGCGACGCCCGCCGGGGCGCGCTGTCCTCGAGCGGGCACGCGCGGGATGCACTTCCTTCCTCCTCCTCCTTCCTCCTCCTCCTCCTCCTCCTCCTCCTCCTCCTCCTCCTCCTGCTCCTCTCCTCCTTCTCCCCCCCCTCCCCCCCCCCCCCCTCCTCCTCCTCCTCCTCCCGCAGAGGCGTCCCGGGAGCGGGCGCCGAGTCAAAATGCCCCCCCCCCCCCCCCAGGGCCACCCCCCTTTTTCCTCGAGCACGCCCGAGATGCACTTCTTCCTCTTCCGGGAGCACGTCCCAAGTCAGAATATCACACACCCGGGGCGCATTTTCTTCGAGCGGGCACACAAAGGATGCACTTCCTCCTCCTCCTCCTCCTCCTCCTCCTCCTCCTCCTCCTCCTCCTCCTCCCCCACCTCCTCTTCCTCCCCCCTCCTCCTCCTCCTCCTCCTGCTCCTCCCCCTCCTTTCTCCTCCCCCCCCTCCTCCTCCTCCTCCCCCCCCCCCCCCCCCCCTCCTCCAGCACCTCCCCCCGCTCCTAGCCCTTTCGATCAGGGTCGGCGGCGCCGGCCGTCAGGCCTCTCCAATCGGCGCCGCTGCTGCCGCTGCCTGCTGCGGCTTCTGCTGCGCCCGCCCCGGCGGCGCGTTGAGGACCTGCTGGATCTCGAGCTGAGGGGCCGTTGGTCTCGGCCCCCGCGCCGCGCAGTGCCGCGTCGCGCCTGGCCAGGGACTCCTCCGCATGTCCCTGCGCCCTGGGCATCTCCTTCTTTCCGGCTACGTCCAGCCCGATCGCCGGCGCCACGACGTGAGAGCGCAGGGCCATCCTGCGCCCCGAATCAGGCGCTGAAAACTACAAGGCCGCCAGTCGGACGCGCTGGAAAGCTGATAGCTAGGCTCGAGCCGACATGCGCTGCGGAATCGGAGGTGGAGTCGAGCCTCGGAATCTCTGACCCCCCTCTGTTGGCGCAGTGGTGGGCCCCGAGCGCCCTTCTGGCACCCCCGCCGGATCCTGAGCCCCGGGCTGATGGCCGAGACGCTTGCCGAGCTAGTCGCCTGTAGGCCCCCTCGCGCGCGCCCGCGACGAGGCCCGCGAGGCGCTCCGCGTGTTCTGCGAGGCCCTCCTGAAGGCCGTTCGTGGCGCCGAGGCCCTCGAGGCCCTGCTTCTTGCCAATGGGGCCCCACTCGAGGCCGTTCCTGGCGCCCTGGAACTCGAGGCCCCGGGGCCCTAGACGCCCGCCGACCCCGGCGAAGAAAGCGAAGGTAATGAGAGGAGGAATAATGACACACAGACCCGCGGCGCCGTCTGAGCTCATCTCCGGAGCCCGGCCCCCGCCAAGTCAGAAAGATTTGGCATTCAGGAAAGAATACTTGCTCAGAGAGTCGGCTAACGTCCTGCCCCAACCTGCAATGTGCCCGACGACGTCGGCCATTCTGCGACCAAGCCCGAACTTGGCCATTGGGATGTCTTCCTCGAGGGCACCCGGCCCCATTCCAAGAAATAGCAAGTTCACGCTCAAGATGCGCGAGACATCTTCATGCAAAACTGCTGCCTCGATGATTCATGACGCGCCGCCGAGACAGAGAGGAAACAGCACCGTTGCAATCGCTGTTGCAGGCCCCCATCCCCCATGCGCGCTCCGAAGCGGGCGCGAAGATTCGGGCGCAACTGCGCGCTGCAGCCCGTGCTCGGCCAGCCCCTGGGCCGTCTCGCTGAGCGAGGCGCGGCCGACGACGTCGCTCCCGGCGCCGGGGGCGACCGGCCCCTGATTGGCAGCCGTCGTGAAGGAGACGGCGTTGACCTCCTCCTGGATCTTCGAGGTGTCGAGCTGCCCCCCGGAGACGACCCGCTGGCGCGCGTCACTTTCATGAGCTGCTCTCGTGACATGCGCCCCCGCCTCTCTGGGCGCGAGCGGTCGCCCCCCCCGCGGCCTCGGCCCGGGCGGCGGCCTCCGCCGCGCCCCCGAGCTCCACCTCGACCGTCGGCGCCAGACGGTCGAGTCGCGCGGAAGCACTCCCTGCCACGTTTGGCTGTCCACTTGGGGTCTTTACGATGCTTCCACGTTCGTTTCTTCTGCTCTAGCTGGAGGGAGACCTCCTCGGCCTCGTCCTCGCCCAGCTCCAAATGTTCAATCATCTCCGCCAAACTGGCCAGGACGTCCTCGTCGTTCAGATCTTCGCCCTCAGACCCATCCTCGCCGGCCCCTGCCTCGCCGCGCCGATCGCCGAGATTGGGCTCCGAAGCGCCGATGGGCAGGGGAAGAGCAATATGATATGAAATCTCGCCGGCGGGACCGACTTCCGCGGCCGTCGCCATGCGAGACGTGGACCTACCAGGCATCGCAGGCTCAGCGCTGCCGAAATCCATCTGTCTCAAGGTCCGGGAGACCTGCCTGCGCTCGAGGCCACCCCGGGTCAACATTCCCATGTTCTGCTGGGCCGACAGACAAGCCGGCCCCCTCTTCGAGCGTCAAGCCCTTGAGATTCTCTGAGCGCCAGAGGTCGTTGCCCTCAGCCTCCTGAAACTGCAGATCGCGCCTCGCCACGTACTGGGTCAGCGACTATTTGCTATCACGTGCTCCTTCGCACAGCGCTCGTCGACCATTCTGCCGTACCTCATGCTTCACGTCACGCTTGCCACGCATGAGGTCCATCCTCTGCAGCACTACCTCTCGCCACTGGTGACCGTTCAGAGTGACGGCGGGAATGTCTTCGAACTTCGATTGCATCGCCCAGTCGAGCAGTTCGAGAAACTTGTCAGACCTTTTCCAAACTGGCACGTCGGCGTTGCGGTTCCAACGCTGCACCGACCTCTTCCTCTGGCGATAGTGCGTCCAGCGTGGCCACGCCGGCGGCCCGGTGAAATCTCCCTGGGGAGCGGCTATCTGCCAGGTCTTCCACCTATCGGAGGAAGTCCAATCGTCCTGCTGCCACCCGGAACGGTCCTGCCAATGGCCGCCGTCCCAGTCCTTGTCGCCGCCTGCGTCCCAGCCAGCGTCGCCTCGCCACTTGCGTCGCCGCCAATCCAATCGGCGTCCCAGCCCTTGTCGCCGCCGGCCGTCCAAGTCGCCCTGCCATTCGGCGTCGCCTCTGGCCCGGCACGCCTGCCAAAGGTCGGAGTCGCTCCATGGGTCGGCGCCCTCGGCGCCATGCGTTTCGCCACCACTTCCACGCGGCGCCGCGGCGCCGCCAGCTGCTTCATGCCCGCTGATAATGTATTGCGCCAGCTTCTTCACGAGCTCCTGCACCCGGGCAGGCAGCTCGTTTCCTGCGGGTTGAGCAGCTGGCGTCGCTCCGCTCCGTGCCCCTGGCGATGTCCCCTCGCCAAAAGCGCCCCCGGACCCCAGCACTGCGTACGTCGCCTCGTCGTCTGCCGGCTTTCTGGTTTCTGCCGTGGATCCCACATTGTCCGTCTCGTGGAGCGGAACCAGCCCAGCCGCTGGAGCGTCGAGCTGCCGCTGGCTCTCACCACCTGCAGTCTCCGACACCCACGCGGGCCATGGCTAGCCCCGCTCCGCTACCAACTGTGGCAGCAGCAAGATGACGCAGATGCATTTTAGCCTTGAGCCAACCCGGCAACGGACCAAGTACATCCGTGATTCTTGGCTCACACCTCTCATGATAATGACCCGCTAGCTAAACCTAGACCCGCGAAAGTGAAAGCCCATCACAGTGTGACATCACATGGAGAGCGAACGGTCGTGGGGCAGAATCGTACGTAAACGTCCAAGGGGGGGCGAGAAGTCTGGGTCCGGTAGGTTGGATGGAGCCAAATATTTGTCACGCGGATTTACGTGGTGCAAACTGTGCGCTGGAAGATATATGGTGCAACAGATGTGGTGCATGCTACGTTGTGCAAACAACGTGGTGCAAGAACATGGTGCAAGCTATTTGGTGCAAGCTACATGGTGCAAACTGTGCAGTGCAAGCTATCTGGTGTAATCTATGATTGCTACATGCGTGGCACAAGCTCGGCGCGCAAACGAGGCGCCCACGGGCCGGCAGAAGAAGGCGAAATCTCGCCTTTTCCCCCCCCCCCCCGCGCGGGGCGCACAAGAGCCGCCGAGGGGTGGGCACCGGGCAAAACCTCGGCAGAACCCCCTCTGGCGCCGGGCGCGCGGAGCGCGCCCACCCGAGAGGGCACCGGGCGACGCCTCGGCACATCCCCCCCCCCCTCCGTGCCGGGCGCCCCACGCGGCGCCCATGGGCGCCTTCCGGGGCGAGACCTCGGGCACGCCCCCCCCCCGCCCCCGCACGCGCGGGGCGCCCCCTCGCGGACGGGCGCCAGGCGAAGCCTCGGCATTGACCCCCCCGCGCGCGGGGCGCCCACGGCGCGCCCACGTGCATGCACGCGCCGAACCCCCGGCATGCACAGCCAGTGCCTCAAACAGGCGGAACAGTGATCCCCCAGGTACGAGCCCTGCTCGGGGAGAGCACACAGACATGCGCTAGAAAGCAAAGTAAACCACCAAAGACACAAACACACACACACACACAGTTAGCGGGGCCCACTGCGATCAAGCATAAAAAAGCAAGACGGTAATCAAGCGAGCGATAAGAAGCGAGGATGCGCACGTAAGCAGGTGCGCACAAGCAAAAGAAGAACGTCACGTGGGCATACATCCTGGTCCACCGTACCGCATGCGAGGTCAGGAATACAATGATGCGCAAGAGCGCTTAAGCAAAACATAGAGCCAAAGAGGAGTTTGAACAACGCGTCGCAGGGAGGGGGAATACAACGTCGTGGCGCAGATGGAGGACCGTGGCGGAAGGCTTCAATTGCCCTAGTGGTAAGGAGCGGCTCCTGATGGCCAGCTCACCGCTGTGCAGGCGCACGACCTGAGCCACGCGGGAGGGAGTCGTCTCTGTCTCGGGTGACCCTGGTTCGGTGAGGGATCAGGGGGCATGGAGACCCGCGCACAAAAACATGTTCCCCCATCTCGGCGGATTGTCAGCATAGGAGTGGCAGAAAGGGGTCGGAAAGGCAGGATTCCTGGCAGGAGTGAAGACAAGCTCCCTGCGCACTCCTCATCTGCACAGTGTGGATCCTCTGCGGCAGCAGCGCCATACTTCTATATCTCTATGTATGTATATATACATACATACATACATACATACATACATACATACATACATACATACATACATACATACATACATACATACATACATACATACACACACAAACATATATATACACATACCTACATATCTACATACCTACATACATACATACATACATACCTACATACCTACATACATACATACATACATATGGGAACGGAACGTGACTCGACACAAGCCTTCTCAGAACACAAGGCTCGGATGGAGCCTCGTCCAGACTGACCGATGGCAGGCGAGGGCAGGCATTTTCTTGCCACAATAGCGAGCGTTTTTTCATTAGGCGTTTCGACATTGGGCGGAAGGGGGGGGAGGGAGGGTGAGTCTGGCTCCGGAGCTCTGTTTAGTGCGACTGTTTGCGACAGTGCGTCCTATCAGGGGAGACTCCATCTGCTAGAAACAGGCGCCAAGAAACAGCAAAGATCTACTCCAGGGAGGGGAGAAGGGGGGGTACGAGGGCCCGCGCCGATCGGCAAAACAATGAATAACAAAAACGATCACATACCCGCCATCGCGCCGCAGGGACGCAGTGGAATCTCATCAGGTCCCAACTTTCGGGGGGGGGGGGCCATTGCTGGGTTTCTTGTGGCGTGGCGCAGGGCCACTGGGATGTCTCGCCCAGGGGGCCCAAGATGGACTCAGGGGGGGCCGAGAGGGCCCTAGGACCGTCCACGAGGCCCCGAGACGGCCCCAGAGCGCCCGAGACGGCCCGAGACTGCCTCAAGACGGCCCACGAAGCCCCCGAGACGCCCCAGAACAGCTGCAAGCGGGCACCCTGGGAGACACCAAAAAGCTAAAAACATCACTGACTTGCCGTAAGTGTTTGCATGATTTTGGCGTTCTCGCCTGTTCTGACGTCCAACGCTCAGAGACGGCTCAAGAGGTCACCAAGATCACCCCGAGACTGCCTAAATGGGCCCCGTGAGTATCTTAAGACGGCCCTTAGGGCCCCGAGACTGCCCAGCAGCACCCTAAGACGGTTTAAGAGGCCTTCAAGAGGGCCCAAGGGGGCCCAAGAGGGGAAAATGAACGCATTTCCCCCACAGATTGCCCCCAAGACTCTCAACATGCCCCCCTCAAGACACCCCCATAAGGGCTCCCTCAAGAAGCCTCCAAGACGCCTCCGAGGGGCATCCCAAGAGACTCCAACAGGCATCTAAGAGGCTTCTTGACCACAGCCCAGCCACGGTGGCGGGATGGGTCGAATGCAGCTAGATCCGCCGCCCCCTGTCGATTCATCAAAGGGGTGCCTGGCGTGTTAAACCCTCTCGGTTTTGGTTTTTTTTCCCAAAGGACTCCCCCTGGGGCTCCAGCGCGTCCCGCTCGCCACCCGGAAAGGCGTTCAAAACGCATCCGTCGTGCCTAGGTTTCCTCCAGTTGGCCCAAGATGGCGTCCAAGACGGCCCAGATGGCCCAGGATGGTTTCCAAAACGTCCCCAAGACGGCCCAAGATTGCCTCCAAGACGGCTAAGATGGCCCCAAGATGCCTCCAAGACGGCCCAAGATGTGCGCTCCGCCGAGAGCACCCCGGGCGTGCCCGAGTGACCACCAAAAAACCACCAAAAAACCAAAACATCTCCCAAGCGGGTTGTTCCGGGCAGATGGGGTCGGAGGATCGCGCCGCATCGCCCATGCATCGCCAATGCATCGGCGATGCATCGGCGAGACATCGGCGATAAAATCGACGGCGCCGGCGTTGCATCGGCGACGCTGGCGTGGAGAAAATCGGGCTCCACATAGGGCCGCATCGCCGATGCATCTGCGATGCGGTCGATCCTCCGACCCCATTTGCTCGGACCCCATCTGGGAGGCCTAGAGTCAGGTGCGTCCAAGAGGGGGGCGTCCAAGAGGGGGGGCAAGTCGTGCCCCGAGGCACGTGCGCGGACCAGTGGGGGGGTCAGGGAACGCACCGAAAGAAGAAGAGGCGACATGAGATCTAAAAAGGCCTCATGGCCCCCGCCATGAGATCCCCCCTCCTACAGTCGGTCCGCTGTGAACTAAAGAACGCCGAGTAAGGAACGAAGCCCCTTTCTGGCCGGAAAGGCGCCTCCGTGCCGGAGGCGCGCAGTAGGAACAACAGTGGAGGAACCTACGACACATCGAGCCACTCCCGGACCCAACCTGTCTCTCATTTCAGCGCCTTGGCTGCCGCCATCGCCGCACTTCTTGGCCGCCCCCAGCCCGAACCGAGGCGCCTGGAGGAGGAGGAGGAGGAAAAGGAGGTGGAGGCGGAGGTGGAGGCGGAGGAGGATTTTTTTGCCCCGCGCATCTATATTCCATCCCAGGTCCGTAATCCGTGATCTGTGGCAGCAGCGCAGCAGCAGGCCATGCCTGCCAACGTCGAAATCCGCGCAGGAGGGGGGAGCAGCGGCAACAGAGGAGCAGCGAAGGAGGAGAGAAAGGACAGGGTACTTGACGCCCGTGCACAACGGGTGGCCGATCGTCGTCCATCCGTGGGAGGTACCGAGGCACCTCGCGCGCGGGGCGGGGCGGGGCAGCACCGCCCGCTACCGATCCCCCCTAACGAGAGTCCTCGGCAGCGGGGGGGCGCACTCGGTGACGGGGGAGGACAGGGTCCATGCCCCACAAGCCTCGGGCGCTTGCAACCCAGGCCACCGTCACCACGACCCACAACCCAAGCACGAAAAACGCCTAGACAAAATCAAGAGGCAGGCCCCCTACCTCCCAGAGAGGCGCAACGGGCACAGTTGAACAGGTCGTCGACGGGGCGGGCGGCGGGGGCGGCAGGGAGCGGCGGGGCGGGTGCACGCGCGCCCCCGCGCGCGCTCCCCCAGCCAGGCGGGGGCCCAACCCCAGCAGCAACAGCACACGCGCGGCGGAGCAAGCAGCAGGAGGACCGAGGGGGCGGGCCGGAAGAAAGGCAGGGGGAAGAGGGGAAGGCAGGGGCGGGAAAAACCGAGGACCCAACAACGCCCACCCCGCAGGGAAGGGGCAGCGGCAGAGGCAGGGGAGACGGAAGACAGCAAGCGACAGGAGAGGCAAGGGAACGCAGAGAGGAGCACTAGAGCACACGCGCGAGGGATGAAAGGGAGCGGTCACACTCAGACGACATCACTTCACGTGGCAGCCCGCCCAATACGCCGCGCCCTGAACTGTCGTGCAACACCAGTATACCGACGAGCCAGAAGACGCAATCGAGCAACGCAGACCTGGGACGAGGGGACCTGAGTCAGGCGCCGATGATGGGCGTGGGTCTTCAGAAATGCATCGACGAAGGCAGCGCAGGCAACGTCGCGGTCGAGCCCCCAGGAAGGTCCCATCAGACAAAGACAGGTAAGCCAGGTATCTCGGTGCTGCCACATCCCCCTCCACGGCGCGGGTAACGCTTCCAACCCAGGGAGTCGGTGCAGTGCCAGGTCACGGAATCGATCACAGATTTTGTAGTGGTGAAGGTCATCAGGGGCCACGCACCCAAAGCAGCACCCACGGTCATTCGCATGAAAACGTGCCGAAGTACAAACGCCCCTGGACAGTACACGGAGAACGTTGGTAGCAAGATGTGTGCACGTGGCACGCTCCACAGTGGCAGTCATACGAACCGACCGTAAGTGCCGATGGACCTTGGCCTGGATAAGACGGGCAGTGCGATCAATGGGAGAGTTCACGAGGTCCGCCGCATCCTCATTCGTCGTGCGTATCATCGAATGGCACCACCATCCAGAAAACATACGGGCAGGAATAAAGTACTGATGATAGATACGAACGTCATCGCACGAGTTAGGCATATGTACATTGACCACTACCAAGTAGTCGCCTCGAGGTCCCCGACCATGGACGAGCAACACCCGCCCAGGAACGACTGTAATCGGAGCGATCGGGTCGAAGCAGTCACAGAGATCCGAAGACAGGAAGGTCCCCCCTCCCCCCCCGCGTTCCGATCCTCCAGAAAGCTCCCAAAAATTTGCCTCGTCCGCATTTCGTCCCGAAGGATTACCAAGTCTGCTTCAGATCCGTGCGTCTCCTGTAAACACATGACCTGATACTGTGAGAGCAGCTGCTTAGCCCGAAGGAAGCGTGAACGTGACCGAGATGAACGAGACGAAAGAGAGGCGAAGAGCGCGCGCGTGTTCCAACTGCAGAGAGACAGAGGACGGGCAGGACGGTAGATACCACCAGCTTCCCCAGCAGGCGGCGAGAAGGATAAAGCACGGTCACTTGCGTGGTGTACATCAAACTGGGCGGAGAGGGCGGACGAGCACTCAGTAGCAGAACCCACTGGACTTCTCCCCACCGCACACTCACCTGTCGAACTGTTCCGATACTCACCGAAAGGGGCGGATCTCTGCGAACCTGGCGTGCAGACACTGTGCATGCTGCTGCCCCCCCACTTCCGTCAACCCCTCGATCTCGACGCCACACTGCACGGTGCCCGCGGTGGGGCCATCATCAACAATAGAAATCTCCACCACTTGCACAGGGACTCCGTTGTCCTTCATCACATACACCGCACCTCCTAGCCCCGTCGACCCCACTTTGTCCGCCCCGAAGATTCTGGAGACATGCTGTCGCATATTCCCGAGATAGCAGAACAGCTTCCTGGAAGAAGGGGGAAGATCACGTCGGACCCGTAGCTGCAAGTCGGGACCGCCCTCAGGGTTCGGGAAGGGGAACGTGCCCACGGACGAGGCCATTCCATGGAACGTGGAGGCCTCTAGGTTGGAATCAAAGTCCAGGAACACCTTCTTGCTGCAATCGTAGGCCTTGACCTGAATCGAACCCTGAGTCGAAGACGGAGCACAGCGGGTGAGGATACTCTGGACAGCTTCGCGGAGCGTTTTCTCCATCAGCGGCCGTGGGAGACCAAGAACCACAAGACGCGAGGGGTTACCCACTAGCCCAGAGTCGACCTTCCGACGGACTTGCCTTTCTTCGCCCCCACGAGGTGTCGGGGTCCCTAGCTCGACGACTTTCTGAAGGTCCTGGATCTCGTCACGCATCGTCTGGATCATTCCTTTGAGCTCATCACGGATGGCGGATTCTGCGGTCTCACGGTCCTGAGTGCACTGAAGGAGAGCCTGTTCGTGGATCGCACGCATCTGCTCGAAATTGGCTGCCGTCTGTTTTGCCACTTCCGTGTGCGCCTGCTGTAATGTCTGGAAGTTCTTCTCAGCGGCGATCATCTGACCCTGGATTCCCGAAATCTGTTGGTTTATCTCCTGCACGCCGAGATTCAACTGACTGGACAGGCTGGCGACCGACGACGACAGAGGAGCAATCATATCACGCATGGCTGCGAGGATCTTCCCGGTGTCCCTCATACCCTCCGTGGACATACCTCCAGGCGCCGCCGGGGGGGTACTCATCCCTCCAGGGGAGGCGGGAGGAGTGGATGTGAGCGATACTGGCCAGGACTCGCTGACCTCGGACGGCATAGCGATGGGAGGGGAGGAGGGCGCGGCCGCGGCGGGCCGAGGGAGAGCGGCCCCGCGGGGCCAGGGGAGCGCGTCCGCTCCCGGCCTTGGTGCCTGGCCACCAGAGCCAAAATGGCTTGAGCCAAAATGGCTTGAGCCAAATGGCTACGGAAGGCGGAGGCGGAGGAGGAGGAGGAGGTGGAGGAGGAGGTGGAGGAGGAGGAGGAGGATAAGGAGGAGGAGGAGGAGGAGTGGAAGGGGAAGGAGGAAGAGGAGGAGGAGGAGGAGGAGGAGGAGGAGGAGGAGGAGGAATGACACGGCCCGAAAACTCCGCCCCGGAACCGAGGCGCCGTGGGGGGGCACACGACCTCAGGGGGCCCGCGTTCCGAGGCCTCGCGCTCCGACCGGGCGCCCCCCCCCCGCCGCACACCCCCCGGGCGCCCGCCGGCAGGGGCGCAGGCGCCGGCTCGCGGGCGGGGGACGCCGACCTGGACGCAGCGAGACTCCGCTGGCGAAGGGGCCCCAGGACACACAAATAAACACACACACAAATAAAAAGATTCCCCATATTCTCCCATTTTTCTGGGTTTTTGTCTTCCCCCCACTTCTCATATTTTCCCATATTTTCTGGGAAATCGACGATTAATTGTGTCTGTGTGTTTCTTTTCCTCCTGAGCTGGTGGCAGGAGCCTGTTTTTCTTTAGACCCAGGCAAGCTTACTCGCATGGCGTTCGCCCCCCCGCCCTCTCCCCCCTCGCCCCTCTTCCATCGAACACGAGCGTGCAGGTGCCTCTCGACTGGCGTGATTCCCGCACGTCGGATTGTGTTCGGCTTGCCTCAGACTCAGCCCCCCCCCCCCCGTCCATGCAAGTAAACTTGCCCGAGTCCAAAGAAAAACAGGCTCCCCATATTTTCCCATTTTTCGGGTTTTTTGTCTTCCCCCCACTTCTCATATTTTCCCATATTTTCTAGGACATCGACGATTAATTGTGTCTGTGTGTTTCTTTTCCTCCTGAGCTGGTGGGTCGGCGATGGGCCCGCGCCGGCGGAGCGGCGAGATCCCGGGCAGGGCGCGTGGCCCCCCCCCAGCCTGCGGGAGGAGGAGGGGGGAGAGGGGGGGGCCGGCTCGGGCGAGGCTCGCTTCGCCCGTCCCCGCGTCCCCATTCCCCGGCCCGATCCCCACCATCCCACCACCCCAGCTGGGGACATGCCCCTCGAGGCCCGACGGGAACGGCCCTTCTCCCCGTCTGGGGGGGGGGGGGGGGATAGCTCGGCCAGTGGGGCCCAGGCCACGCCAGCGTGGGATGGGGCTCGGTGAAGCGATGCCCATCAGAGGCGGGGGCTATCGGCCCGGAGGCGGCGAGGCGCCGCCGATGGGCCCCCCTTCGCGAAGCTGGGTGCTCCTGGGCAGGGTGTGGCACCCGTGCCTGGTCGACGGTGAATGGGCGATTGAGGCTCGAAATGTTCCGCACCTGAGCCAATCCCCCTCCCACCCTTCGCCCCCCGCTGAGTCCACTGCCGCGGACGCGCGAACATTGCAGCGCCACGCCACGACAGGGCACAGCAACCGCAACTGTCCCCCGATGGCAGCTCAGCCAGTCATCGCAGCGCGGGGCCCTGGTGGCCAGCGAAGAGATCGGGAACCCTGAGTTTGGCCCCAGCACGCTGGGAAACCACCTGATCAGGCGCGAGAACACCGTGGAGCAATCTCCAAGTAATCTGGCCCCAAACTGATCTTAACCTAGATTATATCAGAAATGCTGTACAGCCGTAAGAGCGAAGACTCGCCATCGAAGATTGAAGCTGGGAGTCCGACGAATGGAAGGGCATAGAAATGATGATGACGATGACGATGACGATGACGATGATGATGATGATGATGAGGATGATGATGATGAGGAGGAGGAGGAGGAGGATGATGATGATGCTGATGATGATGATGATGATGATGATGATGATGATGATACTTGCGTCATCTGTATCAGATCATGCAACACGCCTCACCTACCAACATCATGCGGATTACCATTGCGGATGATGTACCATCACAAATCAAGCCATAGTCATGCCTGTGACGGCGACGACAATGCGAAAGCAGGCCATCGTCAAACTTTCGAAGGCACTCGTTACATATGTAACGAATCATTGCCATCACCATTTTCACCGCCGTCACTGCCGCCCGTCACTGGCATCATGAAAAGCCGCTCGCATGCGCAATCTCTTCCATACCGCTACTCCAGAACACACCGTAAGGCAGGCCGCAAAACCGCGGGACTCGTCGGGAGGACGAGAAATGTGCACATAAACCGATCTGCCCGGGCCCAGTCTCAACCCCAGGATCGGTGCATATGCCCTCCCTGCCTGGCCAGTGAAGAATGCAGACCGATGCTCGCCCCAGGATGGTCTGCCCAGTATCGATGCATGTGCTGCCCGACCCCTCTCGTTCCCAGAGCTCCCGAAGCCAAACCCGCCCCTCTGGACAACGACTCTGCGACTCGAAAACGGGTTCGCGAGCTAGCCACGCCCATAAGTGAAACGCTCTGCTCAAGCTACCCGTTGGGGGGAGGGGGGAGGGGAGTGAGGGAGGAATGCAAGAACATGCAAGGGGAGGGCCTCTGGACCGCGACATCAAGCCCCCCCCCCACCCTCCCCGCAGGGGGCGCCTGTTCCCAGGCGGCCCCAGGGGACTGAGAGAAGGCTCCGACGGCCCCGGGGAGTCCGCTGGCGGCGAGGGGCGCCCGAGGGCCACGAGCGCGGGAGGTCTCGCCGCCTGGAGTTCTCAGCTCGTTCCCTCCTCGCGCCCGACGGCGCGATGGAGGAGGCGGAGGAGGAGGAGGCGGAGGAGGAGGAGGCCAGCTGGGCGGGGCCGCTCCCAGGAGGGGGCGGCGGCCAACCTCGCGCACGATGGCGAGGCCGATGCCGATGCCGTCGTGCTTGCGGGCCTCCGAGGGGTCCTCCTGCTGGAAGGGCTCCTGTCACCATGAAGAAACCAATGACAGTAATTTCAGAGCTTTCTCACACACGCACGCACAACATAAACATACACGTTGGTCCAGCGCGGATCCAAGAAATCCGCGCGGGGCGCCACATGCTTATGCTTATGGCGTTGTCCTTCTTCGAAGAGTACACACAGATGGCTTTACGAGCGAGCAGGCGAAGGCGGAGGATGGGCCTCGGGGGGCAAGGACTCTCAAGTGTTTAACAGCTCTCAGGCCCCATGGTCCGTGGGCCCATCCGTTGGCCGCCCATGAAGAGGTACACCCTTGGCGGCACGCTACACGGCTGTCTGGACTCTTAAAGAATGTACTCCATGGAGCATTACATACATCTGTATACATGTGAATATGTCTGCATCGATACATACATGATCCTGAAGACATACACTGTATATGTACACACATACAGATACATCTGCGGCTAGCGGGTGAGATCGAGATGGAACGGAGATCCCCCCACCGGGAAATCGATGTTGGTTTCAGGATCGTGTCGCGCTTGCGGGCGAGGCGAAGCTGCGTGGGCGGGCGAGAGGAATGACTCCGCTGTGGCCACGGCTGGTTAAGAGCCGTTGACCGCCCCTCCTCGCTCCCGGGTGGGCGGGCGGTGGCCAGGTGGTCCCGCCGTGGTGTCCCGTCGCTGTCCGCCTCTCCCCGGCCGTTGGCGGGCGGTGGCCGGGTTGTCCCGCCGTGGAGTCCCGTCGGTGTCCCGTGGGTGTCCCGCCATCTCAGTCGTCGTAAGTTGGGTCGTTCTTCCCCAACCAACATCCTGATCACCCGAAGGGTGGTCATGTAGGTACATGTGCTGGAACCTTCGCGCGCGCTTCGCGCGTTTAGGTTCCACTCCACAAACGCAAAGTGAAACATTGTACGGATGCAAATGGTAATGTCCAGATGTTTAGAGGATGTGTGAGAATAGGATCAAGCTGGCACCAGCTGCCCCTGCAAACATCCACTCACGGAGGACAACCCGAGAGAATACAAAACTGCGCAATGCGCTGCGATGCAAAAAGACGTAATAGGAAACAAATGAAACAATAAGCCAACGCCGTGCCACGTAAATTAACACAATGGCAAATTGCAATGCGAAGCTATAGAACTCAGTGCAGAGCCAAGCCGTCGTCGTCGTCGTCGTCGTCGTCGTCGTCGTCGTCGTCGTCGTCACTTTCGTCTACGTTAGGTCCGTGGTTTGTCCTTTTCCGCGCAGTCCTCCCCGCCGCCGTCGTCGTCTGCTTCCCCCTCCAGCGCGTGTGGCCAAATATTGGCCCGGGGGTCCCCTGGGCCCTGTCGGTGCAATATTGAAGCATGTTCGGGACATGCCTGGGCTCTGTTGGGCGCTCTGGAAGCCATTCTGGTATATATTGGGGCCATCTTGGTGTCCATTGGCGTCTTAGGCAATGTTTGGGGTTGTCTGGGGGCTGCCTGCCTGATGCGGTCTTGGGGCTCGGGCTGACTGGGAGCCGTGTGGAGGCCGTGTTGAAAACCATCTTGGGCCATCTCGGGGGCCTCTTGAACCCTGCGGGGTCCAGCAGGACCCCCTGTCGGCAACTTCAGTAGCCCCTCTCGGAGACACCTTCAACTCGGAGGTGGACACTGGGAAAAGTTGCCCAAAGCCACAAGGGTCTCCACAATCCGGCCGCGAGCGGGCCCGTGAACATACCTCCGGACGGCTCGTCCTTGAGAGTGCTGAAGCCAGCGCCTCGCTCAAGATTTCCTCACCGTCTGCTCTAAAAGCAGACGAGCCCGAGCACCGAGACAAGCAACACCGCTAGAGACATTCTCACAGCCTGGCCGCGAGCGGGCTCGTGAAATACCCCCTGTGGCAACTCCCGCTTTTGAGTGCTGAGACATCCTCACGACCTGCTCTGAAAGCAAACGAGTCTGAACACAGAAATAGGCAAACCGCACGAGACATCCCCACAAGCTGGCCCACACGGGCCCGTGAAATACCCTCTGGCGGCTCCCCCTTGGGATGCTCAAACCAGCGCCTCGCTCGAGACATCCTCACGATCTGCGAGTGTGATCGATTCTAAGTGTGAGTAAGTCTGAGTATGCAAATGAGTGAGTCTGAGTGTGAGTGGGTATGAGTACGAGTGGGTCTGAGTGCGAGTGAGTCTGCTTGTGGGTGAGTACGAGTGTGAGTATTTGTCTGAGCGTGAGCGGAGTCTGACTATGGATGAAAATGAATATGAGTGAGTCTGAGTATGAGTGGGTCTGAGTGTGCGTGAGCCTGGGTGTGAGTGAGTCTGAGTATGCGTGTGTGCGAATAAGAATGAAACTGAATATGAAGGTGTCTGAGTATGAGGCGGAAGGAGGGAAGGAAAGCGAGTGAGCGGAGGCATCTGAGCAATACCATGAGCCCCGTGTGAGAATGCGGGGAATTAGACTTTTGGAGCTCAACGCGCGCGCGAATGTCTTGGCTCGGCGCTGGGCCACGCTCCCTGACGCGCGGAGCGCGCCAGGGGCGGCGCCGGAAGCGCCGCCCAGTGGGGCCAGCGCCGATGCAGGACAGCCGCGCGGAGCTCCGAGGGTTGATGTTCGGGTCGCTGCGCCCTCCGAACGGAAGCACAGTCGGCCGACCAGGACGCCGAGGGAGGGTCCCCGCGTGGAGAGGGGCCGCGGCACTGCGCTCCAGCATGCGGTCGATGTGCTGCGCGGCGATGCCGCAGCCCGTGTCCTGTCGAAGGAGGGGGCGCACGGTGCAAGCCAGAGAGGCCGCGAGAAGCAAAGACATCCCGGGGATGGTGGCGCAGTGCAGTGCGGACGCGGCCGCAAGAAACCCTCACAAGAAATCCAAGCCTGAATACATGCGCGGGAGGCAGCGTCTTTCAAGGCCGAGGGAAGTCACCGCGCAGCGAGCGGATCGAATCAATCGAGAGGACAGAACCCTGACGAGAATCACCTGGTTCCTTGATGCGCGTTCCCAGTGCATTGCATGGGTATAACCATCACCTGCAAGACGCACTCTCTACGTTGTCTATGTAGCTGGTGAGTTACCGAAGAGCTATCAATCTTCAAATGGAGAGCTACATTCCATGATATTTGGTTGTATATATCTCTCTGCCTTTCTGGCACACACACACGAAAAGCGTCTTCTTGCGAAACGCATACTAAATCTTCTCTTTGGGGCATACTGCTCCACGCCCAGCACAGCTGCGAGGCAGCACCTCTCCACGACTGGAACCGCGAGACCAACAACACTCCTGTAATCCCAAGACGCCGTAGAGCAACAATGGGCCGGAAAGGTATTCTGCCAGCCTGTCGCAACGACTTTCGTTGATGGCCTCGACGTGAATACCATGCACAATATGCTTGAACACGTCACACTGCGGACGTCACGCCGTTCCTTCCCACGAGCATATTTGACATTGCATGAGCGATGCGAACAGCGCGCGCACAACATACATCGCATGCGCAGTTGCGTTCGCAAGAAACGAAAGAACAAAAAACAAACAAAAAAATTGCAGGTGACGACATCCGAGCCCTGCCCCCACTAAACATCGGTTCCCCTGAATCGATGGGACGCGGGGGTACGGTTCGGATTTCGACACGTGTTCGACGAATTCCGAACACGACCCCCGCCGCCGATCGAGTTGCCTAAACCATTGACCAGCAAGGGGAAGGTTCGGAATTCGCCGCCGGGCGGAAAAACACTTGACTGGGAAAGTCCAGGAAAAGTGAGCAAACCAAGGCTGCAGCGAACCCAGAATAGTTACATTAAGCTGGATCGTGCTGAACTATTACGCCAGAGAAAAAAACAATCTGTCGATGGCTTGAGAATTATTGACTTGGATATTGAGATCAATCGTAAGATCGATAGTGGGATCGATAGTGAGGACGATCGTGAGTTCGATCGTAAGTCCGGTAGTGACGTCGATTCAGTGAGATCGATCGTGAGATCGCTCGTGCGATCTATAGTGAGATCGATTGCGAGTTCGATTCTAAAATCTCGATCATGAAATCGATAGATAAATGTGTAATGAGATCGATGGTAAGACCGATCAATGAAGAGATCGACCAAGAACCCGGGAACTCGGAAACCCGGATTCCCCGCCGCCTACCGAAATCGGTCCGGCAGCAGCAAGCGGGAAGTCCGGGAAGCTGGAACAAAGAACCCCGGAACCTAAGAACCTGGCCGCCTACCGAAATCTGCCCGGCACTTTCGCCGAATCTTTTAATCTCCGGTAGGACCCCGTCAATGCAAGCACTGATTGGGGAAACAAAAAAAAGTTAATTGCGGAAGGTGGAAACGAATGCGCTGGCCCAGGGAACGCCCCTCCAAACTCACACGTCTGCATACTCCATTCTTTCCACCTCATACTGTTTCTCCTCCAACTCGTCCTCTACATTCGCCTTCATACCCGCTCAGTACTATTAATCCCCCTCTTCCTGCCTGCTTCATCTTACTCGCCCTCCTGCTCTCCCCGATTTTCAAGATAATCGAGGTCCCGCTTCTCGTTCGCCAAATGTAAAGAAATGCCCAAAATGACGCTCAAGGTCCTAAGATTGTCCTCAACAGGTGAATTCTTCTCCGTTGGCGGAAGCAACGCCACCCGTCTCGATCAAAACTGTCGGAGCCCAAGTGACGGAAAGAGCGAGGTACGAATGATTACGTTCTGGCAGGTGGAATCCATCTACGACTGGGTCCGGGTAACACGGCAGCCCTCCCACCAAGACGGCCCAAAAAAGCCCCCCAAAAACGACCAACGGGTCCCCGAGACGGCCCAACAAAGGTCCAAGAGGGTTCCGAGACGGCCCAAGAGCGCTCCAAGAAAACCCAAGACCGCCCAAGAGCGGTACAAGAAAGCTTTAGATTGCTTCAAGACGGTCCAAGGGGGCCCGTGATGGCCAAAGAGGCCCTCAAGAAGACCATCCACAAGGCCTCAGGAGGCCAAAAACACTGCTTTCCTTTAAGTGTTTGATCGTTTGTGCTTTGCCACTCCTCCTCAGTTTCCATAGCAGCAAATCTGTTCCGAAGGACGCGGCACGAAACGAACTTGGCAACGGCCTCTGGGAAGATCCAGCAGTCTTGGACCAGATCTGGATACAAAAACTGTAGCCTGAGACTGAAACATGAAAGCTCCCAGTGACTTGTACAACTTACAGACGGAGGGATGGCCGCGGGTGCGCTTATGAGCCAAAATGGCATGGGAAATCAGAATGGAGGAACTCAAAAACGACAACGTGCAAACACTCAAACGTCTGACCACTCCCCTCCTGTTCCAAAGCAGCAAATCAGTCTCGAAAAATACGGCAAAGAACTAGCTCGGCGACGGCCTCTGGAAAGATCCGGCTGTGTTGGCCCCGATCTGGATAAAAAGACTGTCGCCTGAGACTGTTAGTCCGAAGGACCCATCCATTTGCATTTACGGATACCGTCGTTGTGATTATCGCCTTCGGTCGATTTCCTTTTGGGGCCACGAAGCGCGTGAAAGGTCTGCCGAAACAGGGCGGGGCCGTCATACGAGCATTGCCAACGTGGCCGTAGTTCCTATGGTGACACGAGGCGTGTGAAAGTTGTACCGAAATGAGTGGCGTGGACGCATGCTGGCTGCGCCACTGGGACCCTCGGTGGAGTTCACCATGGGGGCACGAAGCGTGACCTTCGGTGGAGCTCCCTATGGTGCCATGAAGCGCGTGAGGGGTGTGCCGACATGGGTGGCGGGGACGCCCACATGTGGGATGCGCCGCTAAACGTGTGAGGGTGTGCCGAAATGGGCAGCGGGGACGCATGCGGTCCAAGCCACTGGGACCTTCAGTGGAACTCCCTACGGGGCCACGAAACGTGTAAGGGTGTGCTGATGTTGGTGGCAAAGACGTATGCGGGCTGCGCCACTGAACCTTCGGTGGAACTCCCTATGGGGTCAAACTATCCTGGCGAAGGACCCAACCATATGCAGTTGGGGGTACCGTCGTTGTGGGTGTCGCCTTCGGTGGATCTCCTCATGTGGACACGAAGCGTATGAAGGATATGCCGAAGTGGGGCGGAGCCGCCATGCGGGCGCTGCCACCAAGGCCTGAGGTAGAGCCCCCTCATGGGGCCACGAAACGTGTGAGGGGTGTGCCGAAACGGGGGTGCCGCCCGCATGCGGGCTGCACCATTAAGGCCCTCGCTGGAGCTCCTTATGGGGCCAGGAACCGTGTGAGGGGTGTGCCACACATGCGGGCTGCGCCACTGGGACCTTCGGTGGAGCTCCGCATGGGGCCACGAAGCGTGTGAGGGGTGTGCCAAAACAGAGACGTGCGGAGGGCAGAAGGAATATGATGGGATGAGGGAGGACGGTACGGAGAATGGGGAGGAAGAGGAGGAGGAGGAGGACGAGGGGCGTGGGGCGCTCTCTTCAAAATGATGACCCAACAAAACCACAGGATGGTTGGGAAAGACGTATGTGGGTGTGCCGAAATCGGTGGCGGGAACGCATGCGGGCTGCGCCACTGGGACCTTCGGTGGAGCTCCATATGTGGCCACGAAGCGTGGGAGATGTTCTGAAACTGATGGCGATGATGGTGATGATGACGACGATGATGACGACGATGATGGTGATGATGACGGGGCTGATGATGATGATGATGATGATGATGAGTGCGATGGTGATGAAGAGGATGAAGGAGGACGGATCGGGAGGAGGAGAGAAGGACGAGGGGCGCTGTCACTTCAAAGCAAGGGCTAAGCACCAACAAATGGCTCGGACAAATGAAGGCGTCCATAGTACACCCGAATCCAGTAATGTTTGTAATGCCTCTATATATATAGAGAGAGAGACATATACATATATAGAAGTGTATATGGCAGAGACGAGGGCACGGAGAAGGTCGTGGCACAGCCCACAATGGCAGGGTTCCGCAACGAGGGCACAGGGGATACGCACGGCCCAAGCCCCCCGCAGACGCACGAACGCAACGGGCCCGCATCCCAGAAATGGAGAATGCGGTGCACGCCCACGCCAGGGATGCACCCCAAACGAAGCCTGTCTTTGCATCTCTGTCGATACGCCTGAGAACTTGGGGGGGGGGGGGGGCATATCGAAAGACTTGCCGCGTCGCGCGCCCCATTGTCGCGCAGCTGAACCACTGCGGCCGCTGACCTGACCGACCTTCCCTATCCGCAGAACAGGTCGGCGAAGCAGGGCCGCTTGCCTTCGCCCATCAGCGACCAGTCGCCTGATCGACGGTGGCTCGGCGACCAGTCGGCCGAAAAATGCGCCCTCGATATGGACGTCCGCCCGCGCGACCGCCTCGCGCCCCCACTGGGCCCGCTGGTTCAGGAGGCGGTGGAGGCGGGCGCCCTCTTTTCCCCCAGGGCGGCCCGCACTGCCACTCGCGCCCCCTCTCGAGTTCGAGCTGGTCTCGAAAGCGGCAGCGAGCTGAATGCAGCATCGGGGCCACGAACTGGGGCTCCTCCTGAACGACTTCAATTTTGCCCGCCAGCCCCTGGTAGCTGTGCAGGGACAATCTCGGGAGGGGCGACGCGTTGTCCAGGTTCGTGATCATCCTCGCCAGAAGGGGGGCGGGGCAGGGTGCCCTTGCACTGCGCCAGGCACGTCCTCGCGGCAGCCTGAGCTCCAGGGAAGAAGACGATTGGGTCGTTCGGGTCGCCCTGGGAAGGCCCCGGCAGGCCCATCAAGCCGCGGAGGCCACGGGGGGCCGGCAACCCTCCCAGAAGGCCAAGATGCATCTGGATCCGGAGAATCGCCGAGATCACCTTGTCTACCTGAGACGTCGGGTGGCTCTACAGAGGCAGCTCTCTTTCCCGCGGCGCGCGCGAGCACCGCCCCCCCTCGTAGGCCGCGACGGGCCCGAGGGCCACCGCTACCTCGGACTCTGGAAAAAAATCCACAGCCCGCGCCGACGCATGGGCCCCCTCCTCCGCCAGCAGCGCTGGAGGCTGGAGACCGCGAGCGTCTGACAGGCCGCGATGGCCCCTCCTGCGCGGGCCCGTCGCCGCCGACGCTTGCCCCACGACGGCACCTGCGCCTGCTGATCGCGCCAGCCGCTTGCACCTTCAGGACCGCGCCGCCCCGGCGCCCCGGCAGGGAGGCCCGGCGGCAGAGCCGGGATGGCTACGGATCAAAGCGCTGCAGCGCGCGGCACATGCACTCACTTGCTCGCGCTGCTCGCGCCCTCCTTCAGCTCGCTGGCGTTGTGCTTGTTATTGGTCGCGCCGCACTTGATCGAGCCGCGTTCGATCGCGTCGCGCTCGGTTGGGCCATGGCAGGATTATGTCGTTCGCGCCGCACATGATCGCGTCGCATCTGTTCGCGTCGCGCGGCGCTCGCTCGCGCTGGTTCCGTGCATCGCGCATTGCAAGTTTGCAATTATTCACCGCACCTCCCCTGGTCTCGGCGTCGCTCTCCCAAGCGTGCACCCCTTCGTATGGAAAAAGCCGCGAACCCTCGTCGATCAGATCAAGCTCGTCGGGCGCCCATCGAACGCGGGGGCGCGAATTCAGCGCGAGACAGATAGCAGCGGCACGTCGAACGCACGCGAGGCCCACGACATCGTTTTCCGTCTCCTCTCGGAGCAAAGCACTGCAGGCAAATTGTCTGTCATTAGCTTCGCATGCTCTCCAGCGCGCGGCGACTGACCGCTCTGCATCTCCACCGCACGCACGAGGGGCAAGGGCTTATAGGCCAAGATGTTTTCGCATGCGCTCAGCAACCCGCGGGCGACTCTGCCCAGCGGGAACGTGAAGAACCCGCGGGCCCATCTCCTCGAAGGCAGGGCCGCCCCCCCCCCGCCCCGCCCCACCCGCCCGCGCACTCGACCTCCAGCGCGGCCGTCTCGTCCTCCTCCAGCTCCGACACTGGCCCGAGGACGCCGCTGCTGGTCATCGCGCCCCCGTTCGAGGCAAAGACATGGGCCCTGGCGGGCGGGGCGCCCCCCCCCACCCCCCACAGGTGCCCTGATCGGGAGCGCCCCTGCACCCGACCGATCTTCTTCACCTTGCTCTCGCCAAACATCGATGCGCACACCGCGCAGCCGCGCCCTGAAGCACCCGACAAACGCGCCGAGCCACTCCGCGACAACGCCCGCTCGCCTCGCAACAACGGCACGCGTCCTCGGAAGGCCACCAGCTCGGCGCGGGCGCTGGCCCATAGGGCAGCGACAGCGCTGACATTGGCCGCGGTGAACTAAGTGGCCGAACAGGCAGGCAGCAGGCCGCGGCCGCGCATCGCGCAGTTGGCGCAGTGCCCCATCGCGACCCCCCACGCCCAGCCAGGCAGCGCCCAGCAACCCAGGGCGCAGTCGAGCCCACGCCACACGCGCCACCCCTGCGCGTCGGCGAGGCGTGCACTCAGGGGCGCGCCGCCGAGCGTCTCGCCCTGGCCCTCCTGGATCGAGGTCTCGCGCGCCGGCAGCTACGCCTCGTCAGAGCGCTGGGTGGCTGAGGCCGGGCCCGGACCAGCCGCCTCCCCGTCGAGGCCCGGCGCGCCACGTGGGCGCACTGGGCCCACCACCATCGGCGAGCGGGACGCCGGGGCGCAGGGCCGCCACTGGCCCGCGATCTGTCACGTCGAGGACCTTCGCAAGCTGAGGGGTGGAACGCATCGCGCCGCCACCAACCCCCTGACAGGGAAAAAATACGATGCCCCTAGAAGGGGGGGCCGCCCGCCGAGCGTCGCCGCCCACACGCCGCCCGCGCACAAGGGCGCCGACGACGCCAAACTCGCCGGAGCGAAGGGGCCCCGTGCAGAAATGGCCCGACGTCTGGCGGCCGACGCGGATCTGGCGGAAGGCGTCGCGATGTCCGAGGCGCCCGGGGCAAATCTGGGCCGCCCCGCCTCCGTCGCGGGCCCCGTCCGCCTCGACCTCCAGTCGGGCAGAACCCTCGGCGGCCGCCGACGATGCGCCTGGAGGTCCGGTGAAATGGGAGTTGCGGCGCCCTGCATCTATGCTCGCGCGCAGCTGGCCGCTCTTCTTGGACTCAGAGAACGCGCCGACCTTGAAGGGGCCCTGGGGCACACAAATGAACAGACACAAATAGCAGGATTCCCAATATTTTCCCCTAGTTTCTGAGTTTTTGTCTTACCCCCCACTTCCCATATTTTCGAATATTTTCCAGGGAATCGACGATTCATTGCGTCTGTGTCGCGCCGCCGTGCCTCACCAGAGAGAACTTGCACCCCTTCCGAGCCCAGCCGTCGGGCGACGCGCACGCAGAACCATCGATATTCCTGGCGAGTGGCGGCCCCAGCGAGGGGGGCAACATCGCAGCCTGCGTGGCGATGAGATAATTGGTCACTGGGCACGAGCGTTCGTGGAAATCCGTCATCTCGGAAATGGCGCGCACGGGCAGGAGCAACACTCGAGAGACAAGGCACGCCCACCGCTGCCTTAGGCAAAGTGATCTGCCCCGCACCGCGAAGACGCCCAGAGTCCCATCCAGCCGACTCGCCATGGACACAGCGGCCGTGCATCAGCTCGTTGAAGGATGCCCGCGGGGGGAGGCCACCGCGGTCTCCGAGGACGGCGGTGGGGGGCACCAGGTCAAGGATCCGCGCGTGCACAACCTGTTGATCAAAACTCGGCCAAGTGGCCGTCTCTTTACAATTGGCAAGCCAATTCAAAGCATCCACCACGTCATTGAAATTGCGACGGGCTCGCCCAGCAAAACTGCCTGCCCTGTCCGGCTTCTCGCTCGGGCTGTCGCGTGCCAGCGACGCACCCACTGCCGCCGGCGAAGAGGCCCATCGCCCTTCGGGCGCGCCGTTCGCGCCCGCCATCTCATCCTCGCCCACGGCGACCGTCGAAGCTACCTCGACCTCCGCGGCCGCACTTACGGTTTCCGCGCTCGCCACCCCCACCGGCCAGCCCGTCGCCAGCCTCGCCCGCAAGGGGGCCGGGGGGCGGCGCATGGTCTCCGCGGCACCCCCCTGCGCCGCCGTCTCGCAGCCGGGCCCGGACAGCAACGTTGGCGGCTCGCCGTCGTCCTGCTCGCGGTCGGCCGCGATAACCGACTCAGACGCGCACGCGTCGTTGGCTGACAGGCGATCGAGGATGGACTCCGTCATGACCATCTCCTCGATGCTGGCGGGCGCTCTGCCGAGCTGGCCCCCGACCTGGCGCCTCGCGACCTGCTCCCGCCCGCGGGCGAGAGCCGGGCGTTACTCTGGCCCCTCCTGCGGGGCCCCGATGCATCTGCTCTGGGCGACCGGTGTTGGGATACATTCAAAGGCGTTCCCCCATGCGCGCGGCTTCTTGGGGGCGGTCTTCTCGCGCGGATCATAGCTCTCCGCGCTGCGTTCCCTCGGAGGGTTGCCCGCGGCTGCGCAGCGCACTCGGTATTTCAAAGCCGGCAGTGAGGCACTGTTTTTTTTTGACATCCACGTCACACCTCCACATCCTCGGGGCAACCGAGGACCAGAGCCAGCAGCGGAGGGGGATGCTGGCCAGTGAGGCACTGCAGGACGCGGCGACTCCAAGACTCTCCGGGGAGGCGCCGGGCGCGCCGCGCGTACGGCGGCCCGCTCCTCGGGCGAGGGCGGCGCCGGCGGTGCCCACGCGGCGCACCCACCGCGGGAGCGCCACGGGGGGCGGCCGCCGACCAGCCCCCGACGCCCTCCGCGCGGCGCTGGCGCCCAGGCTGGGGGCCTGCGTCTGTGCCGCGGGCCCCCCCGGAGAGGTCGGGGCCGCCGCGGGACGGCTTAAGAGGGCCCCACACAGGGGCCCCCAAGAGGGGCCGAGGAGGGCCCCAAGAGGCTCCCAGGAGAACCCCCAAAAAAGGGCCCAAAGAAGGACCCCAAGAGGTGCCCAGAACGGCCCAAGCTCCCAAGACGTCCCAAGACGCCCCCGGGACCGCCCAGAATGGCCCCAAGAGGACCCCACAGACGGCATGAGGAAACACACGTTGAGGCCCCCAGAACGGCCCAAGAGCATCCCAAGAGGACCCCACAGACGGCCTGAGACAAATCACGCTGATGCTCCTGATGTGTGGCTCAATGTTTGGTTGGTTCTCGCGTTTCGGGCCCAGATCATCCCTAGACGGCTGTGAGGCTCTCCGAGAGTGCCCCAAGACAGACCAGGAGGCCCCCAGGAGGGCTACAAGACGGCCCAAGAGGGCCCTGGAGAGGGCCCCAGGCGGCCACCGAGAGCCCCGAGACGGCTCAAGAGGGGCCCAAGAGGACCAAGAGGCTCCCCAGGAGAGCCCCCAGAGTGCCGCAGGAGGCCCCCAAGAGGCCGAAGAGGGCCCCTAAGATGGCCCCGAGTAGCTGGCCCCCAAGACGACCCAAAGAGGGCCGCAGAACGGCCAAACGGGGCCCCAAGACACCAGAAGAGGCCCCCAGAGCACCCCCCTGGACGGGGCCCAATGTCGGATGCAGCTTTGACGCCAAGGCTCTTTTCCTTTTAGCTCCACGCCCAGCTCCTCCTGAGCACTGCGAGCAAAACTGACGACTGAAATGGAAGGAAGTGCCGCCGATACGCCAAGGCTCCACAGAGCACCATGTGACTGGAAACACAATTTTACACGCGTCGCTGACGTGAAAATCTTTCAATGCGCAGGGTCCCAAGAGCGGGCAGTGGCGCAGAAAGCTATGAGCACCAAGACTCCTCAGAGAGAATGGTGACGCAAACAGCGTTTCACGCCGAGGCCCCCAAGAGCGAACGATAACTTAAACAGCTCTTAAGTCAGACTCCGAAATCTCCCAACATAGAACGGCGACGCAACACAAAGTCACACCAGAGCTCCCAAAAGCGAAGGGTGACGTAAAGAGCTCTTAACGCCAAGGCCCCCAAGAGCAAACGATGGAGTGGAAAGCTATTCGCACCAAGTCTTCCCAGAGCGAACTGTGACGTGAAAAGGCTCTTCACGCCAAGGCTCTCAAGAACGAACGGTGCCATGAGCCCTCTCGGAAAAATTCCTGAAGCGCTCTTTCCGTTACCGTGCTGGCCGGGGTCCTGGAGAGCCGCGCTGGAATGCACTGCAAAGCATTGAGGAATGCCACGGGACACGCAGAATTACTGTGTGGTTCCTCTTGGCGCTTGACCAGAGCAGGAGGTACCGACGCGATGGCCGCGTCCAGCAGCAGTTGGCGAAGCTCATTGCTCCGTACACACACGACTCGACAAGTTGTGCACCAGATGCCAGGCCAATGTGCACGGCAGCGCGTGGGCCTCTTAAACACCACAGAGGATACGGTGGATGGTCTTCCTGGACCGAGGGCCTTCGTCGTAGCCGAGGATGGTGGGACTTGTGAAGCAAGTTGTATGTCATGGCACTGTTTATCACATGTGCGAAGCTCTGCACACGCTCTCAGTGTGGGCTTCAAGCTCTCAAACAGCCGCGAGCATGTGGCACGACATTTGCTCAGACGAGGAAATGCACATCTTGGCTAACGCAGCCCCTTCTCGCCCACTTCAAAGGAGATACTGACAGGAGTCCTGGACGGAGATGCTGATCCCAGGGGGCTGCTTGACCTTCTCGGCGTAGATCTTGACGCTTCCCTTGCGAGACGGAGCAGGATGGCGGAGAGCAACCTTGACCAAGAATGCAACGTTGCGGCTTCAAGTCCTCTAAGTTCCTGGGTCTGTAGCCCGATAACTCCCTGGGGGGCCAGCTATATACAACCAGGACGATAAGCGGCCGGGACGTGGCAGAAAGCCGAGGGCCAGCCCTTCAGGGGAGTATCTGAGGCACTAGGCATCCTGGGGAAGTGAAGCCAAATACCCACTTCCCCTGCTTATCCTACCACCGCAAATGCTGCTGCGACTGTTACTGCTACCGCTTCTGCCACCTGCTCTGTCCATACGCGTGATCGCGATGGGTGTAACGCATTTCTGCCTCCTCGCCTAGCCCAAATGATTCTACACAACTTTGCCATGGGTACTTATTTAGTACCGCGTCTTGTATGTATAATCGCCCGGCTGCATGTCAAATTGCTGCCATGCCATGTGGCTACGACTACGTCTACATATACCAGTGCTGATGAACACGGCCCTGCACGATGAAAGTACCCATCGGCTTCTGCCTCGACCTCTGCGTCAACATCTATTTGCTGTCCTGTGCATGGTTACGCCCATCTCCTAGTATACGTGTATGTGTACTGTGGCCCTTATTCCCAAGTGCGTATCCACGCTTGCTTGTGCGTATGCTTGTACGTGACAGCTCCGCACACAAACGTATACATTCACGTATAAATTGGCTTGCATGTCCCCTGCCACCGCTGATACGACTACACTGCCAATGCATCAAACTGATACGACTAACGCACGTGCTGCAAATGAGACTACTGCAGGCCGCTGCTGCTGATGCTACCACCACTTCTGCCACCACCACCACCACCGCAATTCCAATTGCAACAGACACTACGTTCTTCCATGGTTTGCCAGCGGTGCAGGGATGGGGATGAAAAGAAGCAAACACATCTAGATGGGGCCAGTCGGCGAGGGAGCAGACACACCCAGGCGATGCCACACGAAGTAAGAGTTGACCGTTTTCTGCATGTGCTATAAACGCTGAGGTTGCGAATGCAACTCGTGCGACAAGTTCTGCATCGACGTTAACCGAAACTGCCGCGAATTATATAGCACGATAATGCATGATGTTGTCGTGCCTGTTGCCGCTATTGCTGCGCCTCATGCTACTACTGATTCCACTACTCCTACCACTGCTGGTGACGTGTTCATGCTACGGGTTCGGTCATTACCATACTTCCTGGTTGGATCAAGCGAACACGACGGCCGCACGGAAAACCTGTGTCGTGAACTTGAACGCGTTGGTGAGAAGATGATACAGCATCGTGGAGACCTCGCCGAAGGGTCGAGGGTTTTGCAGCGATGGCTCAACACTCTCGGGCGCCCGCACGGGGTTGGCACACCCGTCCCTCCGAAGACACATGAATGCAAATAATAACAAAAGCAGAAGGGGGATGAACAAAATCAATAAATAGTGCGAGTAGGACCAGGAGGTCATGGGAACGAGAGCTGGAGTGGAAGTGAGCACGACTAAGAGCGAGAGCGGGAGTAACCAAGGGGGAGCCAGTGATAGTGAGGGCGGGAGCGAGAGAAAACGTGAACGCGAGAGCAAGAGAGGGCGTGAACACGAGTATGAGAAGAAGGAGGAGAGAGATGGAGAGAGATGGAGAGAGAGAAAGGGAGAGCATGATGAAGTGTCTGCAAATGAGGGCGAGAGTAGGATTAAGCTCGAAAGCGCAAGGCCTATCAAGTAACGCTCAAACAGCGTGTTGCAAGTGGGGATGATGTGAGAGCGCGGGACTGCGCGAAGCTGAGTACAAGTCAGAGTGGAAGCGAGTTGCCTATAAGCGTGGGTGAAATAGAGTATGCGGATGGCCATGAGAGAAAATGGTAAAAGTGAAAATTGAAGAACGAGTGCAAGAGAGAACCATAATGAAATCGAAACTGAGAAAGAGGTCGTTCGAACGAGTGCGAAGGAAGATACCACAGGAAACGAGTAAGAATGAGAGCGAGAACAAAATATAGTGAGGTTGAGAATGGGAGTGCGAGTGAAAGTCCGAGTGGTGGTGAAAGTACAACTGACGACGACAATGGGAGTGCAAGTGACAAGTACGAGCAGAAAGAGCGGCCATCGAGAGGGATGGCAGGAAGAGCGGGCGTAATAAGGAGACTGGGAGCGAGCGGAAACGGGAACAAGAGCGGGAGCTAAACTGAGAGTCGGAGAGAAAGAGAGAGAGAGAGAGCGTGTGTGAAAGAGAAGAATGTTGGCCCCACGAGAGGGTGGCAGCGAGAAGCTGCGAGAGCAGTACGGTGCAAACGGTAAATCTCGTATAAACCGAACAGGCTACGACTGCGAGAAGGTAACCCGCCGGTCCCCTTGCGGGGCCACCGGGCTGCGAGGGTGAGGATTGCAGCTCCCTGTTCCAGTTGCAGCTTCCAGTTTCCACGGTTACAGTCCTGCTTTCTGCGTCCTTACTGTTACTTGTTGCTGAACGCGCGAGGGGGGGGAGCCCCAAACCAGCTTTTTCACAACGCCCAGACTGCGTTGTCTGAATTCCTGGGGGGAGCGTGGGACATGTAAAAATACATGAAGTTCGCGTGCCCGAGGCCCTAATCCCTAGTGAATTGCCCCAGATTCGCGCCCCCGAGGCCGTAATCCCTAGTGAATTACCCCAGATTCGCGCTCCCGAGGCCATATACCCTAGTAAATTACATCAGATTCGCGTCCCCGAGGCCATACACCCTTGAAAATTATGCAATATTTGCGTCCTCGACGCCATAAACTTTTGTAAAGTATGCAATATTCGCGTCCCCGGAGCCATAAACGCTTGTAAATTGTACAAGATTCGGGCCCTCGAGGCCATAAACTTTCGTAAAGTATATGAGATTCGCGTCCCCAAGGCCATGCACCTGGCATAGTACGCAATAGTTGCGCCCTCGAGGCCATCACCCTCCTAATTTACACGATATTCGCGTCCCCGAAGCCATAAGCCCTCGTACATTACACGATATTCGCGCCCCCGAAACCAAGAAACATAGGACAAATCATGCAAGATGCGCAATTGTGAAAAATTCTGCAGTTTGTGAAGTCCCGACATTGCTTCACGTCAGCGTCCAGACATCCCAACACAGCTCTGGCAAGTCCCAGTCTAAGAGAGGGGGGCCGGCGACACGGGGGCGAATCCCTTACGGATAGAGGCACATCGTGGGAAGTGAGATTGGCAGTGAGGGGTCGTGGGATGGGGAAAAGTAATGAGAGTGAGAGCGAGAGCAAGGGTGACAGTGAAGCTGTCAGCACGGCTGTGAGTGTGAACGCGAGTGTAAGTGTGAGTGCGAGTGCGAGTGCGGGCATGAGTACGAGTGCCAGGCCGCATGAGTGTGGAAAATGAGGAAGGCAAGCGCAGGCAGAATGTGAGAGGAAGGGTGAGAGGTGAGAGAGTGAGTTGGAGTGAGAGTAAGGATGGGACAGCTGCCTTCTGCGCTGGGGTCGGCACAGATCCTGATTCCCAAGGTGCCCAGCTCACAAGACGAAAAATCCTTAGCCCAACTTTCTCCGCACCCTGGCACTGGGTTCGGTCGGCAACCTTCTTCTCAGCTCTGCGCCCCCAGCTCGCCACGTGAAGTCCGACGCGACTGGACCTTTCCAGAACATGGTTCACATAAAGAACGCCAAGTCAGGAACGAAGGGGCTTTCCTGGTCACTGCGAGCGTCGGCCACGAAAAGAATGCACTACTTTACTCTAGGAAACGGCCTGGAAACCAGAGCCCCTCCCGAGGCCAAAAAGGGTCCTTATCTCAGCGTCTTGACTGGACGTGCCTTAGTCGGGCAAGAAACTCCCGCACGGTGCGGACCCGATCCCAGACACTTCCTTCCCCGCAAGCGCGGACGCTCTGAGAGTCGCCCATCGCGCTCGGCAGGTCCGGGCTGACGTCATTCACGAACTCGATCGAGTCCTCAGGCTGCACCCCCCTTCGCACTTCCTTGCCGAGAGTGGCCTCTGATGCGCGTCTGACTGGAAGGAGGGTCTCTCGGGGATCTACTCACCCGGGTCAATCCAGACCCGGGCCAGTCGGGCTTTGCAAGGTCCTGCAAGATCCTGCAAGATCCTGCAGGATGCTGCACCCAAACCCGGGTCAGTGCAACCCTGGCTCTGCAAGATCCTGCAAGAGCCGGGGCTCTGGCTGACCCCCGTTTGCAAGATCCGGCGACCTGGCTGACCCCCCTTTGTATTGACCCCCGTCTCTTTCGAGCCCTCCTAGATGGGGTCCGAGAAGAGTGGGTCGGAGGATCGTGCCGCATCGGCGATACATCGCCGATGCATCTGCGATACATTGCCGATGCGTCGGCGATGCATCGGCGAAGTCGGAGAGTCATCGGCGCCATCGGCGTGGAGAAAATCGGGCTCCACATCGAGCAGCATCGGCGATGCATCGGCGATGCGGCGCGATCCTCCGACCCCATCTACTCCGACCCCATCTAGGAGGCCTAGAGTTTGTGTTGACCCCCGTCTCTTGAGCCCAGCCCGAACCCCAAAAAACGGCAACCCTCTGGGCGGCTCCGGGAGTGCCGAGGGAGCGCCCCTGGCCACCAGCGGGAGGGCATCGTCTCGTGTCGCCGAGCTTCGGGGGCCGGGCACCTCGCACTCTGGCCCTGGCACCCTGCGACCCTCGGATGTGCAGTGCCTGGTGGGGCGGTCTGCGGATGGTAAAGCAGGTTGAGGATGAGAGCACCTGCACGGTGCATTCGTTACTTGATTTGCTTCGCTCTGAGGATTCAGTTTCGGTGTAGTTTCTATGTCCATTGTAGTGTTATGGTTTCTCCAGTTTGAGAATGAACTCCAGAAGTTCGCTTGCACTCCGCTTTACTTATAGCTTCGTACATCCATGCCCTTGCGCATGCTCAATCTCAAGCTCTAGCTCCATGCTGGTAGGAGACCACCCGAAAGCACATTACAGTGCAGCACGAAGATCCCAAGAAAGAGCAACATTTCGACGGTTGTTCTGTTTACAAGACTTCCTCAATTAAGGACACTGGACGCTGATGGTACTAATGCAGATGATTCGGGTCAGCATAGTGCAGTGGGCCCTGCAAGAATGCCCAAACGTCTTTTACAATCGAAACAAAGTCACATGTGTAATCTCAATCATGTGTGTCACGTCTTGTCCGCCATGGTGCGCGCCTGTGCTCACGAAGGAGGCGGCCAGCTTCCCAACCAACTGAAAACACTGCCACAGCTTGCCTGATGCATCCAAGGGATTACTCATCTGCACGGGTAGCTTGCCGAATCGCGCAGGGATGCAAAACACGATGCCATCGCATTCGACCAGCTTGACGACTGGAATGATCGATGACAGGACCTCCGGCCGTTGGCGGTGCAGACGTGTTGCTGGGCACGGCTTCGTCCTGAGTCTCCTTGACCCTGATACACGTCCATCGTCGTGTCCTCCTTCCCCGCCGCAGCGGCGATTTCCTCAACCAACTCGTCCAGATGGCCCTGCACGAAATGGACTCACACGCGGTGGCAATTCTAGAAGGATGGGCGACTGGCGTCGAGGCAGCACGTGCAGATTTCGAGCCGTGCAAACCAGCGACCCTCAGCTCCAGAGGGTTGGCGACTCCCATCCGCCGCAGCCATGGTACTCGCTCATCAGGGGCTCGAACCATGAACTTCGTTCACGTCGAACTGGTCTTTACCGGATTGGTAAAGTGGCGGGCATACAGTATGCCATTGTCACCGCTGTAAGGTGAGCTGCTTCTGCACCTCATTGCGCTTCAGGCTTTCCTGGCAATCTACAACCCGCTCGAAGACCACCAATGGTGTCGAAGAACGCCGTCACATGCACACAAGAACCTCCAAACCTTGAAAAGTACCAAACATAAAGCAGTCAGACTGCGTTTGGAAAGGAAGTCGTGGACGATGGTCATGGCATGCTTCGACTTCGGTGGCGTGCCCATCCTGGAGAGCATTTTGGGAGACAACGTCTCTGGAACTTGAAGCATCACCAGGCACGTCGCCATTGTCCTGTCCCTTCCTGATTTCCCGGGCGGTCCATAAGATGCGGCCGTATGCGGAGAAGTAGATGGCGGCTACACAATTTCTAACAGCTTGCTTCTCTGCCTTCAAGACAGTTTCTCCGGAAGGAGCAACCACGGCAAAGTGAGGGGGCACGTGGCAGTTGCCCATCGTGTCGCAGCGTGTCTAACAAGGAGGTTCCAATGACTAGAAGCGGCACTGACGGGGAGTCAACTCACGAAAGGCTTGAGCCCAAATAGCTACGATGTTCGAAGCATTGTCACACTGTCAATATAGTACCGCAGTTGTCGCGGTCAGTGCAACTACTTCTGTGCCGTCACGCCTGGTGTTTCCAATGTGCGACTTTGGGATCCCCAAGACGCAGGCGTCAAAATAAGACCACATCGTGGTCGCAGTTGTCTAAATTACTTCGGAGGGTAAGATGGCTCACTGGAATTGCACATGTGAAAAATTCTTTGGCCCCGATAGCCTCCTAAGATTATCTAGGGACCCTCGACGACCAACAATATTCCGAAGAACGGCTCTAGAGAGGGCAAAGACGGCACTCCGGCCTCTCCGACACCATCGGACCTCCCAAGCCTGCCCCAGGACGCCCGCCAGCGCGGAGAAGACCGCGCAAGACGGCTGATGGACTGTCCTGAGACCTCCCGGGCGCCCCTCGAAGTGCTCTCGAGGAGGCCCCTGGGAGGCCAAAATATTGAGGGGTAAAGGTGCTGAATGTTTTTGGGCGCCTCCAACCCCGAGGGCTCGAGATGGCATCTGATCGGCCTCCAGACTTCCCCATCCGAGAGGCCTCCTGGCTCACGACCTGAGCGCGGTCGCCGGATGGGCCGAAGGCCTGCAGATACCCCGGCTATAGCCAGACTCTCTAAGCTTGGCCTCCTTATGCCTGACTGCAAGATGCCACACACATGCTCCTACTTGAATGTGCAGACGTAGGTACAGTCCCACCGATGCGCACAAAGAAAAGCATGTTCCGACTGTGGTCTGCAGGCACGGTGCATCCGCAGAAGAGCCGTGCTGGACAGTCGCGGCCACGCACCTGGACACCTGGACACCTGGACAGACAGACAGAGAGACAGGGACGAGTCCAGCACTACCGAACGCTCCCAGCAGAGGGGCAAGCGAAGAGATCGTCGCATGCAATGGCTGGCGTGCGGTGGCGTGCGTGGTGTTCGAGTTTTGCGAGTTGGTGGACCGCAATCCAGCGGTGAGATTAGGAGGCGGAGTGTCTCCGCTGTCCTCCTGCTCGCTTCCTCCAACCATCCCCTTTTGGCCCCACCTCCATCTCGTCCAGCTCCTGCTCTCCCGTTTACCCACCATTCCCCGTTCCCCCTGTCCGAACACATCAAACCATGCACGCGCATCGAAGTGCAATATCGGAGGCCACCAAAGTGTGAAGTACGGTACCAAAACGGACTACGAGCCAGCAGGGGTCAGCGGCCAGCGTAACAAGGAGCATGAGGCCCAGAGGAGGCTCTCGTCATCGAGCATTCTCAGCTCCGCTCGTTCATCACTCCCCTTTGATCAGAACCCTGCGCCGTGCGCCACTTGGCTTGAGGAAGAGAAATGGCGACAGGACAGCCCGATGCCAAGGACGTGTTTATGGGTTTCACCATGCTGAGTGCGAGGGTCGTGAAAAGTGATGCATGACCCCGCTGCTGGGCAACACGGCGACGGCTGTGAAAAACAGAACGCAACATACCGCATGATTGACTTCCTAGAAAGACGTCGAGATGCCTCGGACTATCCCACGACATCTTGCCAGTGTTGAACTACCAAATGTAAGCCACCGTGGACCCCACTGTGGTGGAACATGCTGCACGGTGCAGGCTACGCGTGTGTCAGCTATGACGCGTAAGCTGTGTGGCATGGGCGCGAAAGCTATGCGCTGCAGCGCATGTGGTGCCAGCCATGTCTTCTACTATATATATATATATATGGTAGCCCCCCACCTGGTCATACATGTTATTCTTTGTGTTCTTCTTGCTCGTCGTGTAGGCTATATATATATATATATATATATATATATATATACCACGTGCATATATATAAATATATATATATATATATATATGTATGCATACGTGGTTTGAGCTGGAGGTGAAAGCTGTGCGGTGCAAGCCGTGCGGTGCCAGACGTGCCGTGCAGGCCGCGTGGCGCAAAGCCACGCGGTGCAGGCTCGGCGCACGGGGCGCCCACGAGCGCCCACGGGGCGGCAAGACACGGCGCACCCCCCGTGCGGACCCGCCCGGCGCACGGGGGCGCCCACGGGTGCCCCGCGAGGCAACACACGAGACCTATGTTGCATCACAGCAGCAATTCGGCCCCTGACTTTCGTCCGGGGATTCGGTTTAGGGAAGGGATGCATTTCGGGGTCCTTGCGTGGGAAAACACATCACTTCAATAATCTGGGGCCCCTGGGGCCTCAGTGGGCCCTGGGGCCCCAAATTAGTGACGTGATGGTTTTCGGGCTTCGGGCAACACGGGCGGCAGCACGGCGCAGCCTCGGCGGATCCGCCTGACGCACGGGGCGCCCACGAGCGCCAACGAGGCGGCAATGTGGACACAGACTCGGAGTGCCTGTCCAATGCTCGAGGCAGTCGAAACCTGAACCCCTAAGAGCAAGCAGCACTGCTTGGGGTATCGTCTAGCAGTCTTGCTGCGAGGGGCCTCCTACGGTATGACTGCCAGGTTCCAGGTGCATGCTCACCTCAGGACGTGCATCCACACACTTTTTGCGTCGGCGGCTAGGCAGCGGCTAGGCAGTGGACATCTGCGCTGGCGAATGGATCAGGCCTAAACGGGGATGCCATCAGAGCGAATTGTGCCACCATGCAGGAGGAGGAGAAGCGGAAGGGAACGCGGCCGCGCATCCACACACACAAACAAACACGTTCCCACTTCTGCCCACAATGAACAGCACACCAGCGAATCAAGTGCTAAAGGCACGGTGCAACCACGGAAATACAGTGTTGGACAAGTGCGGCAGCTCACTTGGAAACGCTCTCCGACAAACAGGAACATAACCAGTTCTACCATACTCCCCCAACAGCCTGATCCTCCTCCCCCGATCTCCCACCCATCCTCCTCCGTTCCCCCCCTCCTCACAACCAATGCTCGAGCACATCACACCATGCGCGCGCATCGAAGTACAACATCGGAAGCCAAAAACGTGTGAAGTACGGTACCAGAGCGGATTGCGAAACAGCAGGGGTCAGCGGCCAGCGTAACAAGGAGCATGAGGCCCAGGGGAGGCTCTCGTCATCGATCATTCTCAGCTCCGCTCGTTCATCACACCCCCTTATCAGAACCCTCATTGAAGGAACTTCACACGCGCCGTGCGCCACTTGGCTTGAGGAAGAGAAATGGCGACAGGACAGCCCGATGCCAAGGACGTGTTTATGGGTTTCACCATGCTGAGTGCGAGGAATGGGAAAAATGATGCATGATGCCGCTGCTGGACATCACGGCGATGTTTGTGATAATCATGGCGCTACGTAGCATATGTCTGAGTTCACAGAAAGACGTCGAGATCCCGTTGACGATACCACGTCACCTTGCCAGAACTGAACGACTAAATATCATCGCAGTGTTTAGCCTCGCTGCGCTTGGCCTCATATGATATTAGTGCAAGGGGACACCTGTATTTTCACCTATGGAAATGCAACGTGCATGTTCGAATCTGGATGTGCACACACACACACACACACACACACACACGCACACACGAACACACGCACACACACACACACACTCTCCCCCTTTCTGCCCACAAAGAAAAACACGCCAGCGAGTCAAACACTAAAAACACGGTGCAAAAGCGGAAACACAATGCTGGACAGGCGCGGCAGCTCGGCCGGAAACTCGCACTGACAGACAGGAACGGAATCAACTCTACCATACTCCCCCAACAGCCTGATCCTCCTCCCCCGATCTCCCACCCAACCTCCTCCGTTCCCCCTCCCCCTCACAACCAATGCTCAAGCACATCACACCATGCGCGCGCATCGAAGTACAATGTCGGAAAACGCATCAGAAACCAAACAAGTGTGAAGTACGGTACCAGAGCGGATTGCGAAACAGCAGGGGTCAGCGGCCAGAGTAACAAGGAGCATGAGGCCCAGAGAAGGCTCTCGTCATCGAGCATTCTCAGCTCCTCTCGTTCATCACTCCCCTTATCAGAACCCTCATTGAAGGAACTTCACACGCGCCGTGCGCCACTTGGCTTGAGTAAGAGAAATGGCGACAGGACAGCCCGATGCCACAGACATACTCTTGGGTTTCACCGTGCTGAGTATGAGCGTCGGGAACAACGATACATGACCCCGCTGCTGGGCAGCACGGCGGCAGGTGTGACAATTACCCTGGCGACGTACCCGACCCTTGCGCAATGCGGGGCATAAGTACATCAGGATTGCTACAACGGGGGCGATGACGTAACATGGACGCATGTGATCGAGCAGCAATCGGAAGGCTCGCAGGCCCCCGATCAAGATATGAGGGCTACGTAAAAACAAATCACCCCCGTTGGCTGTGCCATGCGCCCTTTGCACCCAACGTATCCCACAACAACCCTTGAGAACCACCACGGAATACGTGTAGGCGCAACGTTATGGCCATCGTCCGGCAGATGGTCTGTTTCACAGATCACCCCCGTTGGCCGTGCCATGCGCCCGTTGCGCCTAACGTATCCCACAGCAGCTCTCCAGAGCCCCCCAGGGACGGCGATGTCTCGCTCAGGTCACCGCGGTGCCTCACTCCGCTGGACCCACCAGCAGCCCTCGAAAGTGGCGGCAGTGTCGCAGATCGCAGACCCCAAGGGACGGCGAGGTCTCGCTCAGGTCCCCGCGGTGCCTCACTCCGCTGGACCCACCAGCGGCCCTCGAAAGTGGCGGCAGTGTCGCAGATCGCAGACCCCAAGGGACGGCGAGGTCTCGCTCAGGTCCCCGCTGTGCCTCACTCCGCTGGACCCACCAGCAGCCCTCGGAAGTGGCGACAGTGTCGCAAATCGCATCCCCCCAAGGATGGCGAGGTCTAAATCTGATCTGCGGTGGTTACCCACTCTGCTGGCCTCCCCAGCAGTCCTCGAAAGTGGCGACAGCTTCGCTGATCGCAGCTCTCCAAGGATGGCCAGGTTCACGCAAGGCAAGAGGAGACAAGACAAGCGGGAGACGGGAGGCAGGAGAAGGAGAAGGACGCAACCACAGTGCTCTTTTCCAAACGAATACCCAACCAAGGAGAGTTGGGAAAAAAACCAGATACGTAGCACCCCGCATATGCGGATGAGAGTGAGGGGGCGGCGAGGACGTCGTCAGTCTGCGAGGCTCTGAAGAAGCCCGCCGCAGGCACCAAATCCCACCGGCCCTCTGGGCGTCGGTGGTTTAGAGCGTTTCCTCTTCCACCCCTCCTTCTTCCCCTTCGGGGAGGGGTTTACCTCTCCCCCTACCCCCTCCCCGCTGACCTGGACAGGGGGGGCCGCGATCGGTCAGAGCGTCCAAAACGGCCCCGGCGAGGAAGCCAAAATCATTGATTTCACTATGGTTTGGGCCCCATTTTGGGTGGGTTCGCATGTGGGTCGTGGGTGGGCCGCGGGGTGGGTCGCGGATGGGTCGCGGGTGGGTCGCGTATGGGTCGCGGGTGGGTCGCGGGTGGGTCGCGGGGTGGGTCGCGGGTGGGTCGCGGGTGGGTCGCGGGTGGGTCGCGGGGTGGGTCGCGGGTGGGTCGCGGGTGGTGGGTCGCGGGGGTGGGTCGCGGGGTGGGTCGCGGGGTGGGTCGCGGGTGGGTCGCGGGGTGGGCGCGGGCGGGTCGCGCGGGTGGGTCGCGGCGGGGTCGCGGGGTGGGTCGCGGGGTGGGTCGCGGGGTGGGTCGCGGGTGGGTCGCGGGCGGCGGGAGGGGGGGGACAACAACAACAACAACAACAACAACAACAACAACAACAACAACAACAACAACAACAACAACAACAATCATTTAAGACTGGGGACACTCCGTTCTCACCAGTGCCAGGGTTTTCATAGGAGGCGGGCAATACCCCCACTTTGTGGGGGGGCCGGTTCAAGCTCTACCAAATTTCCAAACGACTCTTCGCCACCACCCACACCCAGCTTCCCGCCCTATGACGTTCGGACACTTCACTTCGTGGCATGCGGACGACCGTGGCTACTATTCAGGGCCCCGCGGCCGACGACGACGGCGTGCGCGCGCGAAGAAAAAACGAATGTGTCCAATATGGTATTATTTGACAGGGATGATGGCCCTGGCATGCGCGCAACCGTTGTTGCAGAAGTTCGAAGCACGTGAAAAAGTTGTTCGCAAGAGCCCGTTTGACAGAAATGTTGAAAAAATAGTGGGTTTCCTCAGAAATCCGCAAGAGCGCGCAAGATGAATTTTTGAAACTGTTTTTTGAAAAACCATTGGGTTTTCATGTTTTTATGTTAAAATCGCTACGAAAACTAAGGTTTTGGAAGGATTTCATCTTGCGCGCGCGAGTGTGCACTTCGTGTCATTTTTTGCAAAGGATTCTTGAAGTTTGGTTATGTTAGAACAAGAAATTTCATTGTATAGTGTTTTTTGCAAGGGAAAGCGGGCGTCAACAAAACAACCGGATCTGGTATACCCCGTTTTGCCTGAGACTTCCTCACGAAAATGATGAAAATGTGGCTGCGGCCTAGGCGCGGCGGGGGGGTCGTGCACCAGGGGCCCCAACAATAATTATTCTTTAGAAGTAATCATATTCAACAACAACAACAACAACAACAACAACAACAACAACAACAACAACAACAACAACAACAACAGCAGCAGCAACAACAATAATGTTACCCTCATGCGCGATGTTTCCACACGAAGCATGCGACCATCATGATAACCATCCACATCATGGGGGACTCTTGTTCTATAGCGGGGTCCGTCATTCCCATTCCCAGATCTCCCGCCCAATGAGGTCTTGCAAACACCTCCTCCGAGGAATTTTAACAGATCCCGCCTCGAAAACACGTGTCCTCGTCTTGCTGCGCCGATGCGAGACCGCCAGTGGAACCCCAGCGACGGGTAAAGCACAAGGAAGTATCGAACGACAGGATTGCTTTGGTGGGGATGGGGGCTGTCGGCGGTGAGGCAAGGACCTGGCCCTGAATAGAAAAGGAGGAAGTCTCGAGCAGGGCTGCTGTTGTTGCTGGGAGCGGCGCCAATGCTGAAGAGAGTAGGGCGCTAGTCCAGCGTAAAACAAAACGAAGCCTCGGGCGGGAACGCTGGTTTTGTTGGGACGGCGGCTTTCGGCGGCGAGGAAGAGCACCGCCTTAAGTAAGTGAGGAGGAAGCATCGAGCGGGAGCCGTGGTTTTGTCGGGACGGGGGCTGTCGGCGGCAAGGAGAAGCACCGTCTTCTTGAAAAAGGGAGGAAGCCTAGAGCGGGAGCGTTGTTCTTGCTGGGAGCGGCGCCATTTCAAAAGAGAGTAGGGCGCCAGTCCAGCGTGAAACAAAAGGAAGTCTCGGGCGGGAGCGCTGGTTTTGTCGGGGCGGCGGTTTTCGGCGCCGCTAGGAGGAGCACCGCCTTGAGTAAAAAAGGGAGGATTCCTCGAGCGGGAACGTTGTTTATGCTGGGGGCGGCGCCGATGAGAGTATGACCAGCGCGCCAGTCCAAGGTAAAACGGGAGGAAATCTCGAGCGGGAGCGCTGGCGTTGTTAGGACGGCGGCTTTCGGCGGCGAGCAAGAACACCAGCCCTGAGCAAAAAAGGAGGAAGTCTCGAGCGGGAGCGTTGTTGTTGTTGGGGGGCCGGTTTGGGCGGTCCCGAGCGTGAGCCGCATTTTCAATGAAAATGTAGCCGGCGCCTCGGCGAGAGCGCCAGGGCGCCTGTAAGGGGTCCAACAAGAATAATTCCCTACCTAGGCTCTGCCTGAAAGGGTTCTTACCGTGTTGGCTTAAAGGGCCGGGCAGTGTTCCACGCCCCGGGCGGTTCCCCCAGGATCCGCCTCGCGGTTCCCCCAGCTGCGCCCCCTTCCTTTAGCTTTGCGTATCTCATCTTAGCTGAACTTAGCTTGTCTTAGCTTTGCTTCATCTTAGCTTCGCGTAGCTGTAGCTTAGCTTAGATTAGCTTAGCTTGGCATAGCTTAGCCTAGCTTTGCCTAGCCTAGATTAGCTTAGCTTAGCTTAGCTTAGCTTAGCTTCATCTTAGCTTCGCGAAGCTGTAGCTTAGATTAGCTTAGCTTAGCTGAGCTTATCTCATCTTTGCTTGGTTTAGCTTAGTTTGGCTTAGCTTCACTTAGCTTAGCTTGGCTTAGCTTAGCTTAGCTAACCCTAGCCTAGCTTAGCATAGCTTAGCCTAGCCTAGCCTAGCTTAGCTTAGCTTGGCTTAGCTTAACTTATCTCATATTAGCCTAGCTTAGCTTAGCTTGGCTTAGCTTAGTTAAGCTTTGCCTAGCCTAGCTTAACTTGGCTTAGCTTAGGTTAGCTTAGCTTATCTCATCTTAGCTTAGCTTACTTAGCTTAGCTTAGCACTGCCTAGCCGAACCTAGCCTAGCCTAGCCTAGCCTAGCCTAGCTTAGCGTGGCTTAGCTTATCTCATCTTAGCTTAGCTTAGCTTAAACTTGCTTAGCTTAGCTTGGCGTAGCTTAGCTTAGCCAAGCCTAGCCTAGCCTAGCTTAGCTTCGCTTAGCTTAGCGGAGCGCAGCATAGCGCAGCGCAGCATTAGCACAGCATAGCATAGCACAGCATATCATACCATAGCGAAGCATAACTTAGCATAGCATTGCATAGCATTGCTTAGCATAGCACAGCGCAGAATAGCATATCATAGCACAGCATAGTATAGCGCAGCCTAGCATCGCCAAGTATATCATATCATATCATATCATAGCATAGCGCATCATAGCATGTCATATCGTAGCCTAGCATAGCATAGCGGAGCATAGCATACCATAGCATAGCATGTAGGTGTAGGTGTAGGTGTAGGTGTATGTGTAGGTGTAGATGTAGATGTAGATGTAGATGTAGATGTAGATGTAGATGTAGATGTAGCTGTAGCTGTAGCTGTAGATGTAGATGTAGATGTAGGTGTAGATGTAGGTGTATATGTAGATGTAGATGTGAGTCTCGCTGTTGATGTTGATGTAGATGTAGATGCAGGTGTAGATGTAAATGTAGCTGTCGGTGTAGATGCAGATGTTGCTTTCATAAATGCTCCAACTCCTAGGTAGGGTCGCACTGGGAAAATTTAGTAATTAACAAACTGAATCCCCCCCCCGCGGATCCCCACTTCAGCCACGCACCCGGGAACAAATAATGAGCGTTCGCCCCCCTCACTCTGACAACATACCAGATGACCACCTTCAGAGAAAGATTTCGAGATCCTGTTAAAGATCCCACGGCACCGTGTTAGTAATGACCTACTGAATGCACTCGCAGTATCTAGACTCGCTGCGCTTGGCCTCCTATGGTCGCCACTGTAACTTACACAATACAGAAATAAGCACACACACACACACACGCACTCACACACGTCCCCACTGACGCGCAGCACGAAACGTGCACTTGCGCATTAGGCGCTACAACCACCATGCAACCGCAGAAATACCGTGCTGGACAAACGCGGCAGTTTACCGTGAAATGCGCACTGACAGATACGAACGGAGTCAGCTCCACCATACTCTCCCAACAGCCTGATCCTCCTCCTCCGTACCCCCTCCAACCCTCCCCCGTTCCCCCTTCCCAATCACCACTGATGTTCGAGCACATCACACCATGCACGAGCATCGAAGTACAGTATCGGAGGCCACAAACATGTGAAGTACGGTACTGAAGTGGACTGCGAGCTGGCAGGGGTCAGCGGCCAGCGTAACAAGGAGCACGAGGCCCAGAGAAGGCTCTCGTCATCGAGCATTCTCAGCTCCGCTCGTTCATCACACCCCTTATCAGAACCCTCTTTGAAGGAACTTCACACGCGCCGTGCGCCACTTGGCTTGAGTAAGAGAAATGGCGACAGGACAGTCCGATGTCACAGACATACTCTTGGGTTTCACCGTGCTGAGTGCGAGAGGCAGGAAACGTGATGCATGATGCCGTTGCTGGAACGCACGGCGACGGTTGTGACAAATACTGCGCAACGTACCACCTGATTGCATCCACAAGCACTGCACAAGCGAGATCCCCATGATGATCCCACGAAGCCGCGCCAGCAACGACCTACGAAATGTTCTTGCTGTGTTTACTCTCGCTGCGCGTGGCATCCCATCGTATCACTGCAAGGTACCATGCGCACGTCACCTTTCCATGTGCACGCATAAGTCCCCACGGATGCGCAAAGAGAAACGCGTACCAGTATATAAAAAACTACGAGCACTGTGTAAGCAAAGAAGCACCGTGCTTGACAAACGCGGCAACTCACCTGGAAACACGCACTGACAGACAGAAACGGATCTAGCTCCCCCATACTCTCCCAACAGCCTGATCCATCCGCCGTTCACCCACCCACCCTCCCAAGTTCCAGCCCCCGTCCCCCTCATAACCAATGCTCAAGCACATCGGACCACACACGCGCATCAAGATACAGTACCGGAGGCCACAAAAATGTGAAGTACGGTACCGGAGTGGAATGCGAGCTGGCAGGGGTCAGCGGCCAGCGTAACAAGGAGCATGAGGCCCAGAGAAGGCTCTCGTCATCGAGCATTCTCAGCTCCGCTCGTTCATCACACCCCTTATCAGAACCCTCTTTGAAGGAACTTCACACGCGCCGTGCGCCACTTGGCTTGAGTAAGAGAAATGGCGACAGGACAGCCCGATGCCGCATACGTTCTCGTGTGGGAAACGTGACAAGAATGACGCAACATACCATACGACTGAACTCACAGAAAGACGCCGAGATCTCGTCGACGATCCCACGACATCTTACCAGTAATGACCGACTAGATGTTCTCGCTATGTTTAGTTTCGCTGCTTCTGGCCTCCCACTGCATCATTTCAAGATGCCAAGTGCATTGCCCCTCTGCATGTGCAAAAATAATCCCCACGGATGCGCACAGCGAACCGCGGACCAGCCAAATCCGACTCCGTGCCCCCTGGAACGTTGAGGCGTGCTTGAATGCCAAGTGCTGTCTAGTAGGGTTTGCAATCTTCTTACGGATCCCCCCCTCTCATTGCCGCATTTTTTCGCGTGCATCGGTGGTACGTACGGAGGGTCTCTGGGCATTACTGGTGGATCGGTGTTTTGTTCTCGTTGTTTAGACGGGCGCTCTCGCTCTAGCGTGGCTCATTTCTCTGGATCTAATTCCTTTGTCATCGTTGTTACCCTCCTCAGTTTCCCTCCTCCACCTTCCCCTGGTCCTCCTGCTCCTCTCGTTCTTTCCACCCCATCTCCAGCTGCTGCTGTTCGTCCCCGCCCTCCTCCGTCCTCATCCTCCTCCGCCCTCCTACTCCTCCGCCACCTCCTCCTATGTACGCAGCTCCCTTGTTCTATGGATGGCGCATATCATGATTGGGTCTTTGGGGGGAATTCCAGGCCCACTGTGACACGCGCTCGCGGGTAAAGCATGAGCACCGCCTCTCACTCCTCGTGCCACTGCCTGCTCCTTGCCCCCGCGCGTCCCTTCCGTCCGCGCGGCGCTTCCTGGAAGCCCCCCCTCACGCCACCGCTGCGGCGCAGCGCACGCGCGGCAGAGTGGACCTTTCGCCCCCCCTGCTCGGTGGGAAAGCTTTGGTGGGCGGCGGCAGGGTCCTTCATCAGCGGCTTGCCGCGCTTGTCCTGGGGCCGACGGGGAAGAGAGTTCGGGAGCAAGATTTCCAGACACGCGGCACACATGTTGGTGCACGGGCTCGGGCAGGGGTGTGGAGGAGGAGAAGGATGCGGAAGAAGGATTGGGGTGGGGATGAGGCCCAAGATGAGCATGACCATCTATACGAGGATGAAAAAGATTAGAAGGATGTGGAGGAATGGAATGTAGAATGAAGGTTCAGAGGACACGGAAGCCACCGCAAGGGAGGATGATGAGGAGGAGGAGGAGCAGGAGCAGGAGGAGGAGGAGGAGGAGCAACGCTCTTTCGCCTCCTCCTCATCCTCCTCCTGTTCTTCCTCCTCCTCCACACTGCTACTCCTTCTTCTCTCGGGGCTCCCAAGACGGGGGCGGTGACAGACCGTACGGTGACCTCGGCATCTCCGAAGACCGCACCGCACGGTGCGCTACTCTGCGCGGCGACACCGACAGCGAGCCCTGGTCAAAACGGACAAGAGTAGCTGTAGGTCTTCGTCACAATTATCTCCGTATCCATTTCGATTACCCACGGCTCCAACCCCCTCCCTGGGCACGACGGGCATAGATACTGGAGAACGGATACGATGCCCAGGAGCAAGCGCTGTCCAAGACCAACAGCGGCCGCTGTGGGGCAGGCAACCTTCGCAACAAGACCACGTGCGCGGCGACACCGACGGCGAGCCCTGGTCAAAACGGAACAAAAACTGCTGTTGGTCTTCGTCACCATTCTCTCCGTTACCCGTGTCGATCACCCACCATCCCGGTCCTGCTTCTTGGGGAAACCAACTGATACTCCAGATTTCGTAATAAAGGGAGGGGGGTCTCATTTCGGGGGAGGTCTCTTCCAAGCTATCTTGGAGGGCCTGGGGGGGTCTGGGGACGATGTTTTGGAGGGCTCTCCCAGGGGGGGAGGTCTAAAACTTCTCGTCTGGGAGGGTCCAAACCCCCTCCCTTTTATGACGAAATCTGGAGTACCGATACCGCCACACCCCGGACCTCTGCCGGGGTGCGCTCAGACCAGCCTCTCGAGGCGAACCGAGCCGTGGCAACGAGGGCCTGGCAGGAGGCCCAGGAGAGCGAAAACGAGGGGGGGCAGCGGTATCGAGGCCGCCGAGGACGAACGGAAAACGCCCGAAGACCTCGAACCTTGTCCTCCTCCCCTCGTCCTTTCCTCTCTCGTTTCTTGCCCGTTGGCCAGGCGTACGTCCGCTGCTCTTGTCCTCGCAGCCAGAGCGCGGTGGCGCTCAGGCACCGCTCACGGCACCAGGCCAGGCTCGGGGAACAGGTCCGCGGAGGGCGGCGGCTTCCAGCGCGCCTTCCCTCCTCCTCCTCCTCCTCCTCCTCCTCCTTCTCCTCCTCCTCCTCCTCCTCCTCCTCCTCCGCCTCCTCCGCCTCTGCCTCCTCCTCCTCCTCCTTCTCTCCTCCTCCTCCTCCTCCTCTGCCTCCTCCGCCTCCTCCTCCTCCTCCTCCTCCTCCTCCTCCTCCTCCTCCTCTTCCGCCTCTGCCTCCTCCTCCTCCTCCGTATAGATTCTTCTCCTCCCCTCCCCTTCATCTTCGGCTGCTCCTCCTCCTCCTCCTCGTCCTCCTCCTCCTCCTCGAGAGGCCTCCCAAACGGGGTCTGAGTAGATGGGGTCGGAGGATCGAGCCAAATCGCCGATGTAGCGCTCTGATGCATCCGCAGTGCACAGGCGACGCTGGCGATGCAACAGCGCCGTTGTCGTGGAGAAAATCGGGCTCCACATCGAGCCGAATCACCGATGCATCGCCGATGCGATGCGGCGCGATCATCCGACCCCATCTATTTGGACCCTTTCTGGGAGGCCTAGATCCTCCTCCTCCAGTCGACAATGACGACGACCGACGGCGACCGACGACTGACGACAACGACCGACCCTGAGATCCAGCGGTGCGCAAAATTGCAACATCGCGAGAAATCACGAGCGGAGCTTTAGGCCCCATCTTGCTGCGGCATGTCTAGAGCCAGACCGATCTGTGATGACACAGGGGCCCAAGACCAGGCGAAAGCGCCCAGTGTGAAATAATCGTAGCGCCCGGATCCCTGAGAACGACGACCGACGACGACGACGACGACGACGACGACGACGACGACGACGACGACGAACGACCTCGACCGACCACGACCGACCATGACCACGACCACGACCACGATTACGACTAGGATCACGACAACGACCACGCCTACGCCCTCGTCTACCACCACATCCACGACAACGACGAGGACAACAACGACGACCATGACCCCGACGACGACGACGACGACGACGAACGGCCATGACCGACCACGACGACGACCGACCACGACCACGACAACCACTGCGACGACGATGACCACGACGACGACGACGACGACGACGACGACGTCGATGACGAAGACGACAGACACGACGAAGACGATGACGATGACGACGACGATGACGATGACGACGACGACGATCACGACGACGACGACGACGACGACGACGAGGACGACGGCGACGACGACCACCACGAAGATGACGACGATCACGACGACGACGACGACGACAACGACGACGACGACAGCCCCCTCGGAGCCTTGGGCAGGGGGCGCACCTCCGACGGCGGCACCCGCTTCTCCGGCGTGCGCCCCTCGGGCGTCCCCGGCGGCAGCGAGCCCAGGACGGCCTGCCGCGGTCTGGAGAGAAGGGCAGGAAGGGAGGAGGGGAGGGAAGGCGGAGGGAGGGAGAGGAGGTGGTACGGCGGGCGGAGGGGCGGAGGGACGGCGGGCGGAGGGGCGGAGGGAGAGAAGGCAGGAGAGAGGAGGTGGGGAAAGGACCAGGGTCCGAGGAGGACGGAGGGAAGAGGGAGGGCGCGGGGGAGGGAGGGGAAGGGGGGAGGAGGGAGTCTCCGGGTTGCGACGCCGATGACGCTGGGGGCCTGTCGACGGAGGCCGGCGCGCCACTCGCAGAGCACTGGCGGCACCAAGAAGCGGCGCCGAGGCGAGGGGGGACAGCGCCGCACAGTGCACCGCACAGTGCCCGAGACGCAAAGGCCGGCGGCACGGGCAGCCCCTGCGCAGGGAGGGAGGGAGGGAGGACCAGGGCTCGAGCAAGCCGGGGGCGCGCAGACATGGATCTCAGTATCGTCTGACCGATCCCCATCCTCATCCCCAGCCCCTTCGAGACCACCACATTACCACCCCAGTTGGGGATGCACCCCTCGAAACCCGAAGGGAGCGACCTATACCCCCATCTGGGGGGGTAAATCGGCCAGTGGGGCCCAGGCCACGCCGCTGGGGATGGGTATCGGATAAACGATACTCAGGATTAGCGATCCATGGATTTGGCGCGCGGTCGCCAAATCCATAGGTCGGGGGAGGTGTCCTCCCCAAAATGCGGCCAGCGCCGCCTCGCTCGGCGGCGGAAATCCGCGACTTCCCATGGGAACGGGACCTGTCGCTCATCCACGCCCCCCGAATCTATGTTTGCGATCGCCTGAGCAAGAGGACGACCCAAAATAACATGACGTCCCTCGGGGGCCGTTTTCGGCCCCCGGGCCGTGTTCGCGACCCGGGGCCCTCAGACATGGATCCGCGACGACAAACATCCCCCAGGGGCCCGCGGTCTTCCTTCGAGGTGCGCCCTCGGGGGGGCCGTGTTCGGGGCCCGGGGCTATCAGACGGAGACCTGGGACGAAGACCACCCCCCTGGGGCAGCAGGGCCAGGACCTCTTTGGACCTCCGAAATGGGCACGGAAAGAATGGGCACAACGCCCAACAGCAAATGTTGTCCCAAACCAACAGCGGCCGCTGTTGGGCAGGCGGCCTCCTGTCTCGAATGGACACGGGCCACGGCGGCGCGGACAGCGAGTCCTGTTCAGAATGGACAGGAACTGCTGTTGGGCATCGTACCCATTCTTTCCGTGCCCATTTCGTGCGTGCAGAACCTCGGGGCGCAAATCATGACCGGCGGCATGTGCGCGGCCCCGCGGGGGGGGCCAGGGACGTAATGAGATAAGAAGAGGCGCCATGAGATCTGGGAAAATATCATGGCCCCCGCCATGATATCCCCCCCCCCCCTAGTCATCACCCCCCTCTTTTCCGCCCCCGACATCCGACGGAGACCCGGGACGAAGACCACCCCCCTGGGGGCAGCGGGGCGCCAGGACCTCGGGGCGCTCCTGGCCGCACGGCCCCGAGCCCCCGGGCGCTGCGGTCGTCTCGCCAATGGGGCGTCTTGGCCCGGCCGCGGGCCCTCCTCGGGCCAAGTCACGGGTCGGATGCAGCTCGCAAGGTGCCCCAGGAGGGGCGGGGCGCCCGGGCCTTCGGTCGTGGAAGCTTGCCCGCGGCGCCGGAGCTCACGAGGAGGAGGGAGGGAGGAGGGCGCGGGGGAGAAGGGGGGGCGGGGAAGCAGGGAAGAGGGGAGGGGAGCGAGGGGAGGGAGGGGGGAGGGGAGAGGGGAGGTGGGGGAGAGGGAGAAGGGAGGTGGGACAAGCTGGATGCGCAAGCGTCATATCTGACGTCCTACTCCTGACTCCCATCCCTGGCCATTGCGAAGGCAACGCTGCAGCAGGAGCACGATGTGGAAGAACCGAAACAACGAAATGAGGTCAGCACCGCAGCGGGCACATGATTTGGAAGGACTAAAAACGGGAAGTGGAGCTAACGCTGTAGCAGGAGCGCCAAAAGACCGAAAACGTTCGGAATGGAACAACACATATAAATTCTCAATTCGGCGGCATCCTGTGTGTAAAGAGCAATACGCGGTGGAGGCCAGGACACCTCACCCGCGTCTTCGGGGGAGGAATAAGAGTAGCATCCATTTCATGCAACTGTGGACGCGGGGGAGGGGAAACGGGGGAGGAGTCGGGGGGAGGTGGGGGGAGGGGAGAGTGGAAGGGGTAGGGGGGAAAAGGGTTCGGGACCCCTGGGGGTGCACATTGCAAAGATCGCATCGTCGGACGTCTGGGGGTCAAGCGCGGGCGGGGAGGGTAGGTGGAGGGGCAGGGGCGGGAGGGGGAGGAAGAGTCGTGTCTCGTTGGCGCCACCCGCCTCTGTCCGAATCTGTTCTGTGTTGCGTCCAGTACTTCCTTGCCCTCCCCCCTGCTGCTGCAACTGCTGCTGCTGCTGTTCCTGCAGCTGTTGTTGGTGCTGCTGGTGTTGTTGCTGCTGCTGCTGCTGCTGCTGCTGCTGCTGCTGCTGCTGCTGCTGCTGCTGCTGCTGCTGCTGCTGCTGCTGCTGCTGCTGCTGCTACTAGTCTTGCTGCTGCTTCTGCTGCTGGCCCGCCTCATACCCATCCACTCTTTCCAGAAGAGGAGGGGGAGGGGGAGGGGGGAGCAGGAGGGGGAGGAGGAGGAAAAGGACGAGGAAGAGGAGGAGGAGGCCGAGAAGGAGGGGGAGGATGAAGAAGAAGGAAAGACAGACCAAGAAAAACAATAAAAAATCATATGAAGAGGGCGGGAGGAGGAGGAGGTGGAGGAAGAGGAGACGGAGGAGGAGCGGGGCAGGAGGATAAAGCCAACGATTGGTGGCGTCATCGTACTCGCGTGCAGCAGGGTCACAGCCATGGGCCTCAAGAGATGCCACCGCCGCAGGCTAGGAAAATGCCCGAGACGAGAAACGTCCGGGCCTCCGCGAGCCTCGATTTCCTGTCCTCCTGGGACCCGACGGCCCAAGACCCGCCGCCGGCGGCAGGGCAAGGCATGCTCGAGCCCCAGATTGGGAAGCCAACCTGGCCCTGGAGACCTCAGAGACGACAGCGGGCCCGTCGATGCGAAAGTCCCTACGGCAAAGCTGGCCCCCAGGCTGAATACCAGATTGGGAAGCCAACCGGGCATTCGATACCTCGGAGACGAGAGCGGGCCCATCGACGCGCAAGCCCTTGCTGGGAAAATGGCGCCAGCGCAGAGCCCAGACCAGCTGGCGATCACGGCCCGAGGCGCACATTTTTCCGTCGCAGCACGGCACTGTCGCGGTCGAGTTGTCGGGGGCACTCTACAAACGAATTGTCCGACTGCAAGAAAGGACACGCAGGCGGGATGAACGGCCGCCGAGGACAGGAGGGAGGGGGATGGAACGCACGGCTGAAAGGGTTTCAGGACGAGCGTGCCGCAGCAGTCAGCTGGTGCTGAAGTGACCTGGCAGTGGACGCGAGACGGCATCACGGCCACACCCAGGAACGAAAGCCAAGGCTGCAGGCGCTGGAAGCGTGACGAGCAGAGTGACCCAATACACCAGAAAGAGAGCCCACGGGGCTGCAGAAGCGGGAGCATCCGGTTGTCCGTCACGTTGCCAGGAACTGGCTTTGCTCCGGCGCCAGCTGGATGCGGGACAAAGGTCCAAGCGAAAACACGATAAGTCCGCACGGGGCTGCGCCACAGCGCGTGGGCTGCAGCAAAATGCTGCCAGAACCAGCCACCAGGATGCTGACGAGGCGGTGCAGCAGAGGCTGGAAGCGCCAGCTGGGAGCACACGGCGGCGGCGGCCCAGGCGGCGCGCTAGGGAGGGAGGCGCGGCGCCCTGCTCGGCAGGCGCAACCATCACAGCCGGGCGGGGCGGGCACCAGCCTGGCCACAGGGTCAGCCGGGCGGTGGCTGAGGCCCATCCGCAGGAGCGGCAGGGCGGGGCCGAGGGCAGAGCCACCTGGGAGTGGGGGGACGCTAGCGCGAAGGGCGCGAGCGCGACGGGGACACAGTCAGCCAGGGGGCGTTCCGCTTCAAAGAGCACAGGGTGTCGGGATCCCGCTACTGTGCAGGTCAGGTTCCAGGACCCAGCTGGCGCGCTCGGCGATACCTTGCTGCTATCTTGCCCAGTATCATGCTGAGCAGCTGCTGTCTGACGGGTTTCGTTGTGAATCTGCCCTGACGCCAAATTCAAGAAAAGGGGAGTCAGCACAAGCAAGGAAGAAACGAACGAAGGGGGAGGTAGGTGGGAGGGCAGACGGGGGAGAAGAAGAGGGAGGAGGGAAAAAGGAGGGTAGAAACGCGAGGACAGGACGAGGAGGCTGAGGAGGAGGAGGAGGAAGAGGAGGAGGAGGGCGGAGGAGGAGGAGGGCGGAGGAGGACGAGGGGGAGGAGGAGGGGGAGGAGGAGGAGGAGGAGGAAGAGGGGGAGGAGGAAGACCGGAGGACGCCACCATACTTTTAGCCCAGCATGGCCTTGAAAGGTGACGGGGTCGTACTTTCAGCGCGTGGGTACCTTCAGGAGAACAAGAACTTAATGAATCAGATACCCTCGCCCTCACTCCTTCGCCTTGTCCCCCCATCCTCACCCTCCCCCATGCCGCCTTCCTTCTCGCGTCCCCCTCCTCCCTCCCACCTGCCCGCTTTCTCATTTGCTCCCCTCAACAATTCCTCATTAGGACTACGTGCCCTCGTTCTCCCTTGACAGGCGGCCCAGCCTCCATATGTAACGGAGGGGCTACCGATCAGTTGAGAGATGACAGACTGATGGCCCCCAACTGAGCACCACCACCACCTCCTCCTCCTCCTCCTCCTCCTCCTCCTCCTCCTCCCGCCTGCCCCCCGCACTTTCGAGCCTGCGGAACCTCGGCTCGCCGCCGCGAGGGCGCCCCGGCGTGGCGCTGCAAGCGTCGAGGCGCTCCGGCGCACCCGGCGCCAGGGCGTCGCCCCCGCGCGCGGCGCCCGGCGAAGCGCTGCAGGCGTCGAGGCGCCCTGGCGCACTCGACGTCAGGGCGTCGCCCCTGCGCGCGCGGGCGAGACAGGTCGGCAGCAGGCGAGGCGCGCCAGGAGAAAGGGGGGGCGACAGAAGGCCACCGCCACCGAGAACCTACGGGGGGGAGGGCCCTCTCCTGGACGGTGGCGCGCCTGGGCATCGTCCGGTACTTGGTGGCGCACAGGCGTGCCACGGCCCAGGGGTCGGCCCCTCCCCCCGACGGGTTCTCGAAGGCCGTAGTCTTCCCTATGGAAGAGAAGGGAAATAGTGGAGAGGGCCCTCCCAGGAGCGTTGGGTTTCGCCCTCGACCCTCAAGTATCGAAAAGGAAGGGGTACGGCGTGTGTGTATGTGTTGTGTTGTGTTGTGTTGTGTTGTGCTGTGCTGTGCTGTGCTGTGCTGTGCTGTGCTGTGTTGTGGTGTGGTGTGGTGTTGTGTGTTGTGTTGCGTTCTATTGGATTGTCTTGCCTTGTCTTGTATTGTCTTGTCTTCTCTTGTCTTGTGTTGTGTTGTATTGTGTTGTGATTTGTTGTGGTGTGTGTGTGTGTTGACCTTTGTACTGTGCGTTGTGTGTGTGCTGTGTGTTGTGTGTTGTGTGCGTGTATGTATGGTGTGCGTGTTGTGTGTATGTATGTATGCATGCATGTATGTCTGCATGTATGTCTGCATGTGTGCATGTGTGCATGTATGTGTGTACGCAAGTCTGTATATGATGCGTGTTTGTGTGCATGTGATGTGATGTGATGTGGTGTGGTGTGGTGTGATGTGGTGTGGTGCGGTGTCATGTGATGTGATGTGATGCGTTGTGATGTGACGTGATGCGGTGTGTATACCAGCCTTCGGACAGTCACTGACCAGAGCCCGAGAGCAAAACCCAGTGACAGCCTGTACGTCACTGCAGGCCCAAGGGGCCTGCCCTCACAGGACCACTGAGGTCCGCTCAAGGGTGCACTACAGAGTACACATCCTGAATTCCCAGGGAACCATGACCATGACGGTCCCCTGAGCCGGGCCCAAGCACAGGGCCAAAAGGGCACTCAGGCCCAGCCCACAAACCCTACGGAGACAGCTATCAGCCAAGGGAACGGGACCAAGGGACACCCCGACCAAGCGGCAACCCAGACGACGCATGACGAGGGAAAGCCCAACGCGGCAGGCCGAAAGCCTACGGAACGCTCCCAAAGCTGACGCCTGTCATCGGGTGCTTCCCCGCTAAGAGAATGTCAAGCCCCTTGCGCCGCATCCTCTCTGCGGGGCTGCAATCCTGGGAACTGGGCAGGGGGCCTGCACAATCAGCCTGGAGCCGACGAGCCCCACGAGACACGCAGGCGCCGCAAAGACGGCACAGCACGAATTGTCTGCACGCAACAAGCTCATGGTCCGATCCGTGCGCGATCGTCCTGACACCAGCTTACCTACCCACCACCCGCCCACCCTCAACCCCGGGTTCATCGGAGGGGGGTGGGGGGGAGATAGGGGCATGTGCCTTTCCAGGCGCGCCCTTACAGGCCGACGGCTTGCTACCACCGTCGCGCGCAACACGGCGTTCCTTGGCTGGGCCGTCGCGGGCTCGCCACTGCCCTCACGCTGTCGAACCGCTCGCTGCCGCACGTGCGCGGCAGGACGCTTGGCTGCCGCAGCCGCAGCCAACACCACCGCAAAGGCCGCCAGCGGAGCGAGCGCGGGCGCAGCCGCCACGCCAGCGGGGCTCGCCTCTTCATTGCCACCCGGCTCGGTGCTGCCTCCAGGTCCGCCACTGGTTTGCGCAGCAGCCGCTGGCACTCCTGGGGGCCGACGCTCATCGGCTGGATGCTCAGCTGACGCGGAAGCCGCAGAGCCTTCCTCAACGACCTACCCTGATGCGGAAATCGCTGCTCCTGCCGGGCCAACCTGCCGCCTCTGGAGTGCGCGGCTGAACATGGCCTTCACGTTATCAAATTCCCGCTGGTGTCGCCCAGCTGGTCGCAGCCGCTCCTCTGACGTGGCCTCATAGAGTCCGGTGAAAGAAGCATCCCGTCGGCCAGCACTCTGCCACCAGGCGCTCGAAAATAGCTTAGCCACGATCGACTTTAGCGACCGCCCAGGGAACCAGTTCAATAGAATGGCCTGCAGCGGCGCGTTGATCCCTTCTCGCAGCATGGCACCAATAAATGCCTCGCACTGCTCCTGCCAGCTGGCTTCATCACCCACGCGGAGCATGTTGCCCTCAAACCACAAGGCCGCCCAGTCCCGCATATCGTAACTCATGTCCAGGTAGAACTGCCTGGCCTGGTCACGCTCGGGCACGGTGGGCAGGGGGCGCCCCATGCCAGCAGGCTGATCACCACCTCCGCGGTCTTGATGCAGTGGCACCTGCGCGCCTGGTGGTCCGCACACGCCCGCACACTGGTCTGTCGGGGCGGTCCAGCTCCTCGCCCGCCATCGCGTGGTCGGCGACCAGGGCGCTGTCTACGTTCTGGCAGCTGTCGACATCGTCCTTCAGCGTGGCGCATCCAGCACTCGCAGCGGTCATAACAACCGTAGCACCTCGAGGCGCAGGTCCCTCCAGAGACCTGTCACAAGGGCAACCAACCGCTTGCGCAGCTGGACTACCACCTTGGGGCTCCGGCGTGACAGCTTGTGAGGCATGGTAGCACGTGGTGCGCCTCCTCTTCCTTGGGGGCGCGTGGTTCGCCTCCTCTTCACGCCGTAACTGACCCTGCTCTCGCTGGCCGACGCCTGACCGCTGCCTCCTCCAGTCGCTCCAGCGCCGCGAACTTGGTCGCACCTCTCGACGCCAAAAGGTGCAAGCACCTCGGCCCGCGCGTCTTCGGCGCCGCCCTGGACGCCGCCGCCCGGGTCGAATACCTCGGCCTCGACCTTCATCGCGGGGCAGCCTGACTTCGCAGCGGCCCGCGCATCCACGGCGCCACGAGGCGCGGGCCCCGCCATCATGGCAACCAACCGCTCGCGCAGCAGGACTGCCACCTGGAGGTTCCGATGCGACAGCCCGTAAGGCTCGAGTGCCGCCCGCGACCCACTCCTCTGCGCTTGCGGAGGGGCCGGCGCTGGATGGGCCTTGCTGCTCCTGGCCGGGCGGCCGCGCAGGCGCCCGCGCCGCCTGCAGCAGGCGCCGCGCCTTCTCGCTTAGGTCCTCTGGCCGCGCCTCCCCCACTCGGCCGGCGCCGCGGTTCAGCCGGGCTGGCTGGGGGGCCGCGCCTGCCTGCGCGATGTCATCGACGCCCGCGACTGCCACCGCCCGAAGGCACCCGAACCGCGTGGCGCGGCAAGCCGTCGCGCCGAGCCTCCGCATAGTGGGTGTCGCGCCTGCCCTTTTCCCGCGTCGCAGGCACATGATTCCATCCCCGCGGGCGCCAATCTGGACATGCTCCGGCTGGGTGATGCGGGGCTGTGGCGGAGACCGCTGGCGACGCGGGCCGCGTTGCCCGTCGGGCGGCGGATCCCGCGCCCCGACCTGAGCCACGCGGCTGGCTGCCCACGCGCCAAATCGCGCCGTCTGCAGGGTCGATGCGAACAGTAGCTCCAGGTTCCTGCCTTTGCTGTCAGGCGGCTGATGCTCGGCAATAGCGAGCGCGGCGGACAGGTCGGCCCAGAAACTGCCATGCCAGCACGCGCTTTCCAGCCCGCGCTCCACCGCCTCCTCAGGCGACAGGTGGGACGGCACCCGCGCAAACTCGAGCAGACGGCAGGAGCCCTGTGGCAGCGCTGCTACGACCTTCCGCATCTCGCAGGGTAGGTCAGCATGGGCCCCACCAGCTCGAGCATGGGTCCCGCTCAACGCATTGCCTCCTCGACGAGCGAAAGGTGGTCGGACGCGACCCCGTCGACTCCTGGCCCAGTTCGGACGGCCTGCAGCGCTGCATAGCGTTGCGCACGCGGCGCGGTGCGCACTGGGCCTGGCACGATGCCATACCGAGCCCTGATGGCGTAGCCGTCATTACTGGCCTGCACCACCGCCCAGCTGACCTCCCGCGCTTCGGGCACCTTGGCGAACAGGCCCCCGCCGCCAGCGTAGGACTGTTCCAGCGCACTCGACGGCGCCCAACCCCCAGCTACGGACCTCCGTGGTCATCCTCGGTGGATATTGACCCGCAGCACGTTCGCCAGGGATGCGCGGCTCCAACTCGATCGCGTCGTCGGGGGCCCCGTCGCGCGCGGGATCGCCGCACCTGAGCCGCTCCCGCGTAGCCTGCATCAGCGCGGGCACGGCAGGCAGCTCCCCCGGCCCCCCTTCTGCCTGCCGCGCGAGGCCAGGGCGCTGATGCCACCTGTGACCATGAGTCTCGCGCTCGGCTCCACAGCAATGGCACGCAGCATCATGGGTCAGCCCTCGCTCGCGCCGCTCGGCACGGGGCCGCATCGCGCCTGCCCGGAGGCACTGCAGGGCGCCGCGCTGCGCGGCACGGCGGACCGCATCCTTGCCATTGAGGGTCACCCGCAAGGCTCAGACCCAAAGCTTCTCTCCGCTCCACTGCCGGCCGCGCAAGCAGAGCTGCTGTCCGAGGTCATCCCGCGCTCCGGGCGCCGACGCCATGCGCCAGCCCAACCAGTGCTAGGTCAGCCATGCCGAAGCAATCGGCCCGTGCAGGCTTTGACGCTCAGCTTTTTGTTGATGACCTGCCACGCTGCTTGTAGGCCAGAGAGTCCAGCACGAGTCTCCCAGAGCCACCTCGCATTCTGCACCACCACATGAGTGGCTATGGAGATCGGGTCGAAGCGCACCTGCGGCTGCATCATGAGAGCCAGCGCGAGGCTCGCCGCTGGGCGCGCCAGCAATCACCCCTGCAGCAGTCATCCCCTGCCGCAGGGCCTGAGGAAATCCCGCCGGCTGCAGCCCAATGCAGCGCCAATGGGGCTGTGCCCGCGAGCTGAAGCTTGCCGATCGCGCGCCCTGCGGTCTTGGCGAAGCTTGCGACGCGCCTCTTGGGGCCCTTCAGCACCTTCAAGCGGGCCCTCTCCTGATGTCGCTGCGGGCGCATCGCGCGCAGCTCGTGGCCGAGATTCCGCATCCACTGCTGAACCTTGGCCTGGGTCTTCGCCGCGACCGGGGTGAACCGCCGCTTGAGACTAGCCGCGGTGGCAACGACACCCATCTTCGTTGTCTGCACGGGCAGTACGAGATCCACCAGGTCTTGCATGAGCGCCTGAGATACCCGCGCCATGGCTCGCAGGTCGCAATCTCCGTAGCAGATCTTCTGGACTCCGATCTCGCCCATTAACTGGCGCGGTCGCGCACCGCTGGTCGGGTCGCTGGCTCGAACCATCGCACGCTTGGTTAGCACTACGAGCGCCGTGGTGGCATGCGCGCATCCAGCGATGACTCCCTGGGCAAACTGATAGGCGTCCGACGCGTTGCCGAAGGCCCGCGCCCTCCTCGGCTGCTGGCACGCGCAAAGCATCACCCGGAGCAACCATGGCGGGAACCCCGCGCGCGCGCCCTCGAACATCAGGATGGACGGACAAACCACATCGAAGAACTTCCGGATGTCGATGCACAGCGTAACTGAGCCATGTCCAAAGGCCGCGGCGACCTCTGCCACCAGGTTGTGGTCGAAGGCGGGGCCCACGGAGCTGCGCCCCTTGCGCCTGCCCGAAGCATGGCTAGCGCCCGCCTCGTGCTCGCGTAGACGCTGGTCAGACACAGGCTTGCGTGCTCTGCCTCTGATCCGGGTGATGGTGTTCTTGGGGGCACTGACCTCGACCCCTCCGTCTGTCTCGGGGGCACGGGCCAGCGGGCAGACTATCCTGTCAGGTGGCCAGCCCCCCGGCAGCTCAGCCTCCACGAGGAGCCCCCCCCCACTGCTGCTAGCGCCGCATCCGACAGGCACCGTGGCGATCTTGGCGGCAGCTTGGTGTTGTCAGTGGCAGTTCTGGCAGGGCACGCGGCAGTCGCCCGCTTGAGGAGCTCGGCAATGATGCGAGGCAGCCGCGGCCACGAAACCGCTTGTCGGCATCGCAATCAGCGACTGCTGGTGCGTCTGCCAAATGCCTTTCCACTTGGGAAGCCCAGCGTCGGCGAGCGCACATGGCTGTGCACCAGGCATGTACGTACCGCACCGTCACAAGGGGATCCCTTCCTTTGACGCGCTGATGCCCCTGGCGAGCTCCCCCCGACATGGCCTTCGCGGCCCAGTCCTCCCAGTCGGCTTGCGCGGCCGCCGCGTCGTCCTTGAGAAGTGCCACCGCCTTCGTCTCAATATGGTTGGCCATCTGGTCGAGCTGGTCGCTGTGCTGAGCCACCTCACCACCCGGAAGAACGACCACTCGCCGGCTTCGAGATACCTGCCGGCGTCGCCCCGTTTGGAGATGTTGGCATGGGACCTGGTGCTCTCCTTGGCCAACTCGTCGAGCGGTTGCTGCACCTTCTCGGCAGTGTCTGGGGCCATAGGACCGCCAGTGCGCTCTCTCCACTTGGCCTGGACCCCGCGGATCGACTGCATGTGCTGCATCCACTGCTTGGCCACAGAATAAGCATTGGTGCGCTCGCTTGTCCGCCTCCGCTTCAGCGGGGGCTGCCAGCCCACCTTCTGCCACTTGCAGCCGACGCCCTTCCCTTGCGAGTAGCACGGTCGCTTCGCCTCGCCAGCGATGCCGTGCCGCCCCAGCACCTCCTCCTCGATGCCCCACATGACCGGGTCCCACGCCACCTGCAGATGGGTCATCGCGCGGACGGCCCGCACAGACTGCAGGGCTTGCGGTCATCGCCACGGAGGCTTGCTCGGGTGGGACCACCTTGGGGGCACATAGGGTGCGCACCCAGGATTCGTGGGCTGCCCCCCGGAGGCCCACATGGACAGGGTGGTCTGGCCATACATCAGCGCCCTCATCCACCAACGGCCCAGGGAATCGGGGAGCCAAGTGGGCGGGGACCACGAAGAAGCCAAGGCAGCGGCCAGGCGCCGTCTGCAAGCATGTCTGCCTCTCCGACGCAAGCTGCCGCGCTCCCAACCTCTGCAGCATGTCCGCGTTGAGGACCTGCTCAAGCTCAGCATTGAAGTCACCCGCCAGCATCCAGGCATGGCCCTGCTGCTCCACATTCTTGAAGTACTGTACCACCTTCCACAGCAACGCGAAGCTCTCTACCCAACCACTGTC
>CAUYUJ010013002.1:831059-873559 GCA_963575745.1 Prorocentrum cordatum | reverse complement strand
GAGCGAACGGCCCCGAGGCCAAGAGGGCCGAGGCGGCCGCCGAGACAGTGTCGGCAACCGCAGGCGCGACACAGTCGGACCTCTGGCAAGTGTTCTACCTTTGCCTCGATCAACGGTTCATGCTGGACTGCAGTGAAAGCCCTGGAAGAATCTGATGCCACTTAGTTTGCTTCCATTTGTGCCCAGGAGCGTAGGGCTGAAGCAGGGGATTGCGTTGTTCGACAGATGTAACGATGCTTCGCACGCGGGCGGCTCGCCCATATCACCCCTGCGCCAGGAATCCCATCGGGTGAGCTTGTTTCGGGGGTGGCGGCCCTTGTTAGGGATGGCTTGGACATGGGCGTCCAGTCGTTTCAGCTTCCCCTTCGGACGGACAGCTCCAGGCTCGCGGGTGTCCGTATCGGATGCCCTGGGGCCCTTGCGCTTGGACTCGCGAGCGCCTACTTTCAAGCCTCTTGAGGTCCCAGCAAAACCCAGTTGAACCTGCTGGCCACCATCGGCCAGACCCAAGACCTAATACCTAAACCGCCGACTGTTGAAGGAGGATTTTCAAGAGCAGAGGCTCAACACCATGTTGGGCACCCAGAGATGAGATGCTCGAACAAGTAGGCAGGGCCATCGACACTGAGCTGGCTACCGAGCGCAGTACGGACGGGAAGGAATGGAGGGACTGGGTTCAATCATCCATTAAGGGGCGCATGAAATGGCGCACAAGTGGACTGAGAAGCTAGAAGCTTGGCAGTCAGATTATGATTCGCATCGCCAGCGCTTTTCGGAACGGCCGTAGCATCAGGTGCCTTGGGACCGATCCAACGAATACGAGCATGTGGATCGTGAATGCCTTACCAGGCGCGCAGTTGCTTCAAGTGCTTCTTGCTGCATGCTCCGCATCATCCTCGCTCAGCACGGTAGCGGGAGGTTCGTGGCACTACATGATGCGTGTGCTCGTGTTGGTAAAGCGTGGGATGAACTCATCGCGGGGTGCGGCTGGGCCACATACTTGGTTCAGATGTACGTGTTAGACCCCCTGGAAACGTGGGCCACCGCGCATGGCTATAGTGGGCTCGTGGTGTGCATTGATGCTGTGGTACAGCAGTGCCATGGCCAGAGCAACGACCTTGTCATCAGCCAGCTGAACATTGCCGCCCGATCTCTAGCTAATTGTATCACACACGAACTTAAATGCCACATTGCCACCAAGAAGAGCCAGGCCCCTGCCTCCAGCCGAGACCTCCAGGTGAAGCTCCGCAAACACCTCGGGGCCCTGGCAGGGCCTGCCCTGGACGCCTCTGGGCCGAACCTTCGGCTCGAGAGCGGGGCGGGCAGGCCCAGGGGGGGATGGCGGAACATCAAGGAACTCTCGGAACGCCAGCCAGAAAATCTAGCGACGCGTGGTCCGCGTCCGGATGATGGCGCATGCTGGGGGCAAGGGAGAGAAATTGTACAACACAGGCCTTGCTGCAGCAACCACCGTCGGAGCCGAGATCACTGGCATCAGCAGTGCGGTGCTGGAGCAGGCCAGGGCCCAGTGTCTTGCTGCTGCAGGCCCAAGGCGCATCGTCATGTTTGGGAGACATCCACCCGCCCCGCCTCGGCCGTGATTCGATTGCAGCAGCGTCGGCATCGGGGGGAGCGGTTTTGCCCAGAGTCCCCAAAACCTTTGGTTCGTGTAAGGGTCACCTTGGGGTTGCTGCTTGGTCTCTTGCTAGTGTTGTGACAGGCTGCCACCAAGGACCCCCCCTCTTTTGTGGCCAGGTTGCCCGAGGTCGCGTGGCATAATCAGCTTGCTGCAGCAAAGATGCTCTATCCAAGGGAGATGTTCCAGGTCTCCGCCGTGCGCCCTGTTCTCAGCTCACCAGGTTTTTGTTTGGCCAGTTCCCGCTGATTGCATTCTGTGTTAAAATTAGGAAGCGGTCTGCCCTTAGACAGAGCAGTTCAGTCAGCAGGGTTAAAGAGAAGACGAACACGCCTGCCAATCTGCCAGAACCTCAGTGTTTGGCCAGTTCCCGCTGATTGCATCCTATGTTTACTTTAGGAAGCGGTCTGCCCTTAGACAGAGCAGGTCAGTCAGCAGGGTTAAAGAGAAGACGAACACGCCTGCCAATCTGCCAAAAACCTCAGCCACTGAGCGGTGTCGGCGGGCCGTTGCCCTAGGGACGAGCGTGACTGCGCTCCTCGACGGAACCTTCACACATGTTGTGTCGGCGACAGCTGTGAGCAGCTCCAAGGAGCGCAGCAGAAATGAATAGCACCCCGCTGGGTCGACCGACGATCAGAACGAGTGAAGAGCCAAGGCGGGGTGTCAGAGAAGGGAGGCATCCGACCTCCGAGCCAATGCTGACAGGTCACATAGGACTTTGAGCACCGAGCATAGTGAATAAGATCATCCAGGTCAGGCATTGAAGGGTCAACATAATCATGCTGTCAACCAACCAACGCACCTTGTGATTGAGTATGAAACCGTGCAACTGTATATAATATTATATATATGTGGCCAGACACCAAAAAGTCGGCCCCGGGTAAGGACCCGCTCTCTCTTTCTCTCTCTCTCTCTGTGGCATAAGTTACACATTTCATAATTTGGATCATGGCGTTATCAAGGATCCCCCCCTCCATCCACCGAGTCATACGGAGACGATTGTCAACGCCTGCATCCAGCAACAAGTCAGGAGAAGCGGCACGAGCACGACACACAGCAGCCTGAAAGCCTCGCTGGTCGGGGACAACTGAACACTGCGAGTGACATAGGATGGCTGCTGTTCCCAGCTCGCCAGATTTGTCCAAGCAGCAGCGTGGCACGCTCTTGGCTTTCGTCACCCAGAGTATCTGGACAATGGAGAGAGCGCTGTCAACAGGATATGACGTTCCCCATGCATGCCCATACGGAAACCATGAAGACGACCTCCAGCATCGAGGCCTGGAATGCCCCAAGAGCGAGAACGCCCGACAAGACAAGTTCACCAGTGGGGAGCTCCTGGGGTTGAGGGTCCACTCAGGATACGTCTCCCCTCCCCCTTGGCTTCCAGGCTGCCCCCAATTTTGTGGGCAGCCCTCCCGACGGCACTGGCCTGTCGTCGGCCCGATCCTGGTGCAGGCAACCGGATGTGAGGCCCCAGGAGGCGTTTCGCGGAGATGTGCTCATAGACGGTAGAAAGCTTCTCCCCTCCCTCGGGGACCGCCTCGGCCCTGGCCTCTTGGGACCATGGGGCCCCTGTCCCTGTGCCCCCCTCGCCGCCTCCGCCTCCTCCTGTGGCCCCTCGAGCGTCCCCGAGGGCCAACGTGTTCGCTTTTGGCAATGACCAGCGCCGATGCACGATCTGTCGCATCCGCGTTCGTTCCCACACAGCAGAGGCGGAACGAACGAGTGCCATGGACTGTCCTGGACACTGTGCTCAGATGTCAGACCTCGTTGCTGACCCAAAGGGCATGACCTGTTCGACCATGAGCACCTAGAGCAGCCCACAAGTATTATGGTGTGTCATCGCTGTGGTTCGCTTGAGCAGGGCGGCCCACGTGGACTGCAAGGCCAGTGCAGCATGAGAACTCCTCACATTGGAGCCGAGCTGCAGCTACAGCGTGCAAGGTCTGGCCGTCACCCAAATAATGCCACACATAGCCTGACTTTGTTCTGAGCCTCCCTCCCGTCACCCTGGCCCAACTCGTGAGCGAAGCCCTTCCAGCTCAAGCCGCCCAGGAGGACGACGGCTAGCCACCAGGGGGATACATCTCTTGCCCCAACACATCCCTTGCAAGTCCCCTTGGGTGGACCTGGCTCCGTGTGGTGGCCCAGCGGTCCCACATGTGATGCATTTGTTTGAGCGTGTGGCACAGACGTTCGCGTTGCGTGTTGTGCATGTCACACGCGTCTCAGGCACCCCTTGTTGCCGTACCCTTCGGGGCTTCGAGGCTCAGGGGGAAGTGAGTGCACGCGCCTTTGCATACACGTGCCTCTGCCATCTCTTGGCAGCCCTTGGACAGCGCTTTCAGCTGCAAGCATGGGGCTGCTGCAGCCAGAGACAAAGGCCTGCAGCCTAAGGTTTCGGGTTAGGATCGGGTCGGCCAACCCCTAGCCTTCCATCATCAGCTACGTGCTTGTCCTCCTCCTCCTCGTCCTCCTCCTCTCCTCCTCCTCCTCCTCCTCCTCCTCCTCCTCCTCCTTCTCCTCCTCCTCTTCCTCCTCTCCTCCCCTCCTCAGATTCTCCTCCTCCTCCTTCTCCTCCTCCTGCTCCTCCTGCTCCTCCTCCTCCTCCTCCCACTCATCCTTATCCTACTCATTTTCCTCCTCATTTTCATGATCCTCCTCCTCCTCCTCCTTCTGCTCCCCCTACTCGTCCTCCTCCTCCTCCTCCTCCTCCTCCTCATTATCCTCCTCAGTATCATTAATTCCATTCCCTCTCCTCATAAATAACTCATCCTTGCCACACCGCAAGGCCGATCGAAAGGGCGGGCTGGGCGTTTCGCCTTAGACTTCCTCACCATGTATGTCCCTGATGCTGAAAAGTTCGAGAACAGTTTTACAAACAGAGGAAGGGTGGCATTCAAAATGTGGCTCTCGCCTTCACGCCGGGCACACTCGTTTGACAAATTTGCAAGAGCGTCACGGATTGAAGGCGGGCGGTTTCAAAATGTGGCTCGGCCCTCCGCGCCGCGCAGATTCGTTTTGAACATGTGGCTCTGGCCTTAGCGCCGCGCGCATTCGTTCAAACAATGCAAGAGTTTGACAGAGTACCATGGTCAACGTACCAGGAATGGCGTTTTGCAAGAAAGCCGAATTGTGAGGGCGCAACAGTTACGTTGACTCGCAGTGTTGAAGTCCCGTCAAGACACAACAGTCAGGTTGATCCGTGGCGTTGAAGTCCCGAGAAGGGTGTTTTGGCATGCTTCAAGGTCTTCAAACGGTTGTCTCCCAACGAGGCAGTTCCCTTAGTGGAGATGAACCCTGTAGCGGCCTGTGAAGAGAGAGCTTGGAGGGAGGGCTTACTCCAATATCGTTGACAAGTCTTGGGTTACCACTGGTCCTCCTCCTCCTCCTCCTCCTTCGCCTCCTCCTCTTCCTCATAATCGATATCATAATCACCAAAACCACCACCATCGCCATCATCATCATCATTATCAGCATCATCATCATCAGCAGCAGCAGCAGCATCAGCATCATAATCATCATCATGGTCATCAACACCAGCATCATCACCATCAGCATCATCATCAACAGCAGCATGATCGTCCGCCTCCGCCTTCTCCTCCACCTCCTCCTCTTCATCCACCTCCTCCTCTTACTCTTCCTCCTCCTCCTTCTCCTCCTCCTCGTCATCATCAACATCAGCATCAGCATCAATTCAGCATCAACATCATCATCAGTATCATCATCCGCCTCCGCCTCCTTCTCCTCCTCCTCCACCTCCTCCTCCTCCTTCTCCTCATCCTTCAACTCCTCCTCCTTCTCCTCCTCCACCTCCTCCTTAGTTTCCTACTCAATGTCCGCCCTCCACCTCCTCCTCCTCCTCCTAAATCATCCCTTCCCTGATACGCAGCTTCTTCCTGCTGCGCCCCCAGGCGTGTCGATAGGGCGGACTGGGCGATTCGCCTAAGACTTCCCCGCCACGCATGATCATGAAGCTTGAAATCTTGTAGCGCCGCGAGGATGTGTCTATGTGTCTTCAACGTTTGCAACCGTCTCACAGAATGAGGGCGGGCGACTTCCAAAATGTGGTTCTCGCCTCAGCGCCGCGGACAAGTGTCTTAAAAGCTTGCAACTGTCTCACAGATGGAGGGCGGCTTCTTCTCAAAATGTGGCCATCGCCTTAGAGCCGTGCACATTCGTCTTAAACGTTTGCAATAGCTTCAAGGCTTCGTATGGTTGAAATTCCTGGCATGGTGTTCTAGTACGACTTAGGATTGCCCAGACTCAACAGTCACGTTGATTCGCTGTGTTGAAGTCCAATAAAATGACGTTCTGACACGATTTAGTGCTGTCCGGGCACAACGGGCAGCTTGGAGGTAGGATTCATTGCAACATAATTGGTGCGTCTGGGGTTTACACTGGTCCTCCTACTCCTCCTCCTCCTCCTCCTCCTCCTCCTCCTCCTCTTCCTCCTCCTCCTCCTCCTCCTCCTCCTCCTCCTCTTCCTCTCCTCCTCCTCTTCCTCCTCCTCCTCCTCCTCCTCCACCTCCTCCTACCCCCCCTCCTCTTCATAATCCTCTCCTCCCCCTCTTTCTCGTCCTCCTCCTCGTCCTCCTCCTCCTCATCCGTCTCCCCTCGCCTTCTCGATAGATCTCCTCCGAATCCTCGCCCTCACCCTGCTCTCCCACAATTTGCTCTGTGGCTGCATGCCACAGTACTCCTCTCCCTCCTGCATATTCTCGTCCTCCGAGCCTTCATCCGACCTCATCATCATCCTCATCGTCAAGATCATCATCAGCAGCTGTAGCAGTAGCATCAGAATCCGTATCACAGCCACCACCACCACCACCACAATCACAACATCCTATACACCGCCACCATGAGCATCAACGTGATCGGCACCGTCACCCTACACGTTAAGAATGTTTTCAACTTCAGCAGTGACACCATCATCAGCATCAGCATCATCATGAGCAGCAGCAGCAGCATCGTCATCAGGATCGTCATCATCAGCAGCATCAGCATCGTCAACAGTAGTATCAGCATCATCAACAGCAGCACCATCATCATCCGCATCATCATCATCGTCATCAGCATCATCGTCACCAGCATCATCGTCATCATCAGCATCATCGTTATCATCATCGTCATCGTTATCATCATCGTCGTCATCATCATCACCAGCATCATCAGCATCACCATCAGCATCAGCATCATCATCATCATCATCATCATCATCATCATCATCATCATAGTCATCATCAATGTCATAATCATCATCATCGTCATCATCATCATCATCATCATCATCATCATCATCATAATCATAATCATCATCATCACAAGCACCAGCATCATTATTGACCCTCACCATCACCATCAACAACAGCATAAGCATCACCATCATCGTCGATCCAGTCGTTCCTCCTCTTCTCTTCCCCCATTCGTTCCCTCCTATTCCCCCGTTCGTTCCCTCCTCGCCACCTGTGGGCTGCCAGTGGACGTTCTGCCCGCCGGTCCTTGGCAACCAGCAGGCAGCGCTCGCCGCGCCCCTGTTGAGAGGACCCAAAGCCGCGTGCTGAGGGCCAAGAGCGCGAATGGCCCGTTCGGGGTTCGGCTCTCCTCCGTCTCCTCCTCCGCCGCCTCGTCTCCTGCTACTCCTCCTCCTCCTCCTCCTCCTCCTCCTCCGCCTCCTCCTGCTCCTCCTGCTCCTCCTGCTGCTGGTCCTTCTGCTTTTTCTGCTCCTGCTGATCCTGTTCCCCCGTTCCTCCCCTCCCAATCCCCCTCCCTCTCCCGGACTCCCTCACCCTCCCTGTGCCGCCCCCCCCTTTTCCAAGGATTCGAGGAGGGTGGAGGAGGCGATGAGCGGCTGCGTAAGACGCGCGTTCGACTTCGACTCCCCTCCGCGCCTGCACTCTTACGTGCGCGGCATCCGCCAGCCGCATGTTCGACACCACCGCCATGGGGCAGAAACACATGAAAAAACATGTGCCACATGCACACGTGCCCGACACATGTTCGACACCACCCCCTCCGCGCGCGCATGTGCACATGTAAAGAAGGCGCCGGCCGACTGTTCGACACCCCGCCTCGGCGGCCGCACGCGTGAAAACAAGTGCGAAACGCACACGTGGCGGACACATGCTCACCTCTTCCCCTCGGCGCACGTATTTCGACGTGTCCGACCGCATGTTCGACACCCCTCCTTGGCGCCTACACGTGTGCAAGCACGTGCCAAGTGCACACGGGCCACGCCTAGTTCCACAACAAGAACTCAACGATTTGCACGTTCGACAGCCATCGTTGGCGCCTAAAGTTAAGAAAACACCTGTCACATGCACACGTGCCAGACACATGTTCAACATCACTCCCTCAACGCACGTATTGTTACGCGTGCGGCTGCATGGTCGACACCCTCCTTGGCGCCTACACACGTGAAAACACATCCCACATGCACACATGCCAGACGAAAATTCGTTCGACACAACCCCCTCCGCGCCCGTCCCCTTACGTGTGAGGCATCCGCCGGCCGCGAGTACGACCCCCCCCTAGCGCCTGAACGCGTGGAAAACACGTGCCGAGTGCACACGTTCTGGACGCACCCTCCCTCCCCCTTCCCCCCCCTCCGTCCCCCGCCCCTTTGCCTCTCCCCCGCCCCCAGCCTGCAGGCCCAGCCCCGACGTGCACGCACGCGCGCGCACTCGCGCATGCGCGCCATCGCGCTCCAGAAGAGCACCCCAACGAGCACCCAGATCATCTCCCGACTTGGGCCCCCACGAACTCCTCATTCGATTCCTGGGAGTTTCTGTCGTCTCGCCCTTTGGGGCCCACCCGGGCCCCCCGGGGCGTCATTCGAAAGGACCCGAAGGATACTGTCGTTTTGCAAACGGCCAAGAGGGCAGGATGAGAGCCCGAATAAGGATAGATGACGCCAGGCCCCAACTCTGCCTCCCACATCTTGCCGAGCAGCGACAGAGCCTGCTACCACCGCTCGAATTTCTCACACGCGCTGACCCCAATAGTGTAGGATTGATGACGTTGATACCAAATATCGCCTCGCACATCTTGACGGGCAACGACAACGCCTGCTGCCGCCACTCGCACGTCTCGCACCCCGTGTTCCCTGCGCTATGGATGCTGACGCCATGTCAGATCTCGCTACGCGCTGCAAACGCCCTCTGCCATGGATTAACGCTCTTCCCCACCACACTGACCCAGGCATTTTAGTTTGTTGGTGTTGATGACGCCAGGTCCAGCTTCGCCTCCCACTTCTCGCTGAGCAGAGTCAACCCCCCTCTGCTACTGCACGCCTTTTCCGCACGCGCTGGTCCTAGTTGTGCAGCCAGAGATGCCGGGATTCAAATGAGCATCAACATGATCGCGCTAAGCAGCGACAGTGCCTGCTGCCACTGCACACCTTCTTCACACGCAACGATCCCAGAACTAACGCAGATAACATCGGGCTCCAACCTCGCCTCCCGCATCTCGCCGAGCAGCGACAAGGCCCGCCGCCATTGACCTCCCTCCTCGCACGCGATGATCCCAGCACTGTAGCTGATGACATTGGGCTCCAACTTCGCTTCCAACATCTCGCTGAACAGCGAAAGAGCTCACTGCCACTGCCCACAGCACGGGCTGATCCCCGCGGTGTAGCTGACGACAGGGCACCAACTGTCTCTCCCAGATCTCACTGAGTATTGACAGAGCCCGCGGCCACTGCTGGCCCTTCTCGCACGCGCTGATGCCAGCGTTGCAGCTGATAACGTTGGGCTCCAGCTTCGCCTCCCGCATCTGGCTGAACAGCGACAAAGCGTGCTGCCATTGTACGCCCTTCTCGCACGCGCTAATACCAGCGCCATAGCTCCAACTTCGCCTCCCGCATCTCGCTGAGCAGTGCGAGAGCCCGCTGCCACTGCTGGCCCTTCTGGCACGCGCTGATTCCAGCGCTAAAACTGACTAGGGATAACCCGTGGACTCCGTCCACGAAATCTGCACGAACTGACATGTGATTGCGGACATGCTGCCGAAAGGCTGAAATTACAACGTGGGGCTCGACCCTCGCATTCGGCCCGTGCTGCTGCGTGCTGCTGCTTGCTGCCGCCGTTGCCTGCTTTTGATAATGCGTGCCGCTGCTGCGCGTCGTTGTCGCTTGTGGCTGCAGGGTGCTGCTCATGGCCACGTTTGCTTGGTGCGTGCTGCTGACCGCCACCAACGACTGCTGCTTGCTGTTGCTGTATGCTGCCGCTGCTGCCTGCTTCGTATTTCGTGCTGCTGCCGTCCAGGTAATGGGGGCGTTCTGGGCCGCTCAAGGATGATCTTGAGCTACCTTGAGGCCGTATCTGGACGATCAGAAGCAACCGTGGGCCTTATCTTCAAACGATACTCCATGGTGGCTGTGGCCGCCCGAGGAGGTCGGAGGATGCGGCGGGCTGCGTAGACTCGGGAGAAGTTCGAAGGCACTGCGGAGCATGCCCTTCAGATTGGAGCCTATCGCCTATCCAAAGAAGGGGAGAAAATAAGAGGCGCATGGGCGCCTTATTTTCCTGGGTAGCCGGCGCCGTCCCAGAGGTCTCTAAGAAATCTTCCCTCGGAAGCCTCACGGAGGCGGTTTTGGGGGTTGTCTTGGAGATTATCGGGGGCCTCTTGGGGCCTGATTTGGGCCTCTTGAGGCCTCCTGAGGCTTCTGGGGGGCCTCTTGGGGGCTTCCGCGATCATCCTGGAGCGGCGGGCGAAATATCAGTTCGAGTTCCCCCTCTTGGGGCCGTCTTGGGCCGTCTTGGAAGCCTCTTGTGCCGTCTTGGGGCCCTCTTGGGCCGTCTGGGGTCCCGCTTGGAAGCCTCTTGGGCTGTCTTGGGGCCATCTTGGGGGCCTCCGGGGCCGTCAATAATTGCCTCTCGGGGCCCTTCTTGGAAAGTTCTTGGAACCCTCTTGTGCCGCCTTGTGGCCCCGTGAGGCCGTCTGAATGCCATATTGGCGACCTCGTGGACCGTCTGCAGGCGTCTCGGGTCATCTTGGACGGTCTTTGGGCCCTCCTGGAGCCCGCCGAGGGATGCCTGGAGCGCACCCGGGCCAGCTGGGGCCGGTTTTCAGCCTCTTGAAACATGTTCCTTCTGGCAGGCGGCTCCCCCAGCGCTGTAGGGCAGATGACGTTGAGCAGCGCCACAGCCCGCATCTCGTTGAGCAGCGCCACAGCCCGCTGCATTAGCGCGCCTCTCTCGTACGCGCTTATGCCACCTCTGTAGCATGCGACGTTGGGCTCCAATTCCGCCTCCGACATCTCGCTGAGCATTGCCAAAGCTCTCTGCCACTCCTCTTCTTTCTCGCACGCGCTGATCCAAGCGTGAGCAACGCCACAGCCCGCTGCCATTGCTCGCCCTTCTTGAACGCGCTAATGGCAGCACTGTAGCTGACTAGGCCTGACCCGTGGACTCCGTCCACGACATCTTTCTGGAATGATTCTCGGAGGAACGGCGGAGATTTTGCCGAACATCTATAAGCACTGCTGCGGCTGGGGCGGCGGCAGCGAGACCGCGCCTTCGTGTCCGAGCTCTTGCAGCGCTCCAGCAGCTTGGCCCCAGCGCACGGCTCGAGGAGGGAGGAGGGAGGAGGGAGGAGGGAGGAGGGAGGAGGGAGAAGGGCGGGCAGTTTTGAAGTCTGTCGGGGATGCGCGTCAAAGTCGAAGCCCATCTGAGGCGCCTCGGGAGCGCCCAGGGACGGGCGCGGGAGGACCTCGAGGAAAGCCACCGGGAGCGCAGGGGCAGGCTCGCAAGGATCTCGAGGGAGGGCCCAAGAGAGCTTCAAGGGGGTGTGAAATGCAATCGGATCTTAAGAGACACCGCTGTCGGGTCGGACGTGCTCCGCTACGTGGGGGAAGCAACTTTGCTGGAGTTCGGTTGAAGGCGAAGCTCTCTCGGGCGTGTCAGGAGCGACGGGGCCCACTCTCTTGGAGGCAGATTTAAAGCCTCTTTGGGCTTCTTGGTGGGTTGAAGGCCTCGTCGGGACCTTTTGGGACCCTCTTGGCCCGTTTTGGCTCCTCCTCTTGGGCCGTCTTGGGGCCACGTTCAGAGCTCCGTACGTCATCTAGACCCTTTATGAGGCTCTCTTCTGGGCCCTCTCGGACTTCCTCTCCTCCCCCTGCTCCTCTGTCTCTGCCTCCTCCTCCTCCTCCTCCTCCCCCTCCTCCTCCTCCTCCTCCTCCTCCTCCTCCTCCTCCTCCTCCTCCGCATTCCTGCTTCGATGCTGTATGCCCCGGGTCTTGGATGGTCAATCGTAGACCCACGGAGCCTGCGTCCTGCCTCTCACCTGCCGTCTGCCCGCCCATCTGTTGGAGGGATTATGTGGCCACTGAGGGCCTGTAGGGGCCGTGCCGGGGCCTTCGGGCTTCTTTGCGGCTTCGAGGGGGCCTCTGGGGGCCCTCTGAAGCTCTCATTTGGGCCGTGTCGGAACCGTCCTGGGCCGTCTAGGGCGCGGCGCCTCTTGGGCCGTCTGGGGGCCGTCGTGGACCGTCTTCGGCGGCTCTTGGGGCTGTCTTGGGTGCCTTCGGGGCCGTCTCGGGGCCGTCGTGGGCCGTCTTGGGCGCCTATTGGGACGTTTTCGGACCGTCTTGGGCCGTCTTGGGCCGTCTGGGGCCGTCTTTGGGGTTGTCTTGGATGCCTCTGGGGCCGTCTTGGGCGCCTCTTGAGCCGTCCTGGGCCCGTCTTGGGGCCTGATGGGGGCATCTCGGGCCGATCTTGGAAGGGTCATGTGGCCGTCGTAGACGCGTCGGAGACGAAAAGCACGATAGTGCCAAAAATGTCAGTTTCCCTACGGGAATGGGACGATTTGGGCATCTCGGGGCTGTCCCGGGGAATCCTGGAGGGCCGTCTTTGGGTGTTCCTGGCCTGCCCCTGGGGCCCTTGGGGCCGTCAGGGCGGCCTCTTGAGCGGCTCGGAGCGCCCCTGGGGCCGCCGGGCTGGCCTCTGGAGCGGCTCGGAGCCGTCGTGGGGTCGTCAGGGCGCCCTCTTGAGCGGTTCGGGACCGTCGTTGGGCCGTCGGGGCGGCCTCCGGGGGCGGGCCAGTCGGCACGAGTTTGACCACACTGATCCCCCGCCCTCCTGGCACGCAGCGCCCCCGACGTTGTAGTGCAGACTACGGCTGACCCGTGGACCACCGCCCACGAGTGCCAGTGGTCAGAATGCTCTTACTGCTGCTCGGGCTGTGTGCTCGATGAGTCTGACAGCGTCCAGAGCAGCGTTTGCACTATCAGCGGCAGCAGCCCCATACCATAAGCACTACGTGGGATAGCCTGTTCCTGCTCCTGGCCCTCCTCATCCTCCTCATCCTTTCCCCCTCGTGCTTGGCTCGTCCTCGTCCTCCGCATCGTCGTCGTCGTCCTCCTCCTCCTCATCCTCCTCATCCTCCTCCTGCCCCCCCCTCCTCCTCCTCCTCCCCCCCCTCCTCCTCCTCCTCCTCCTCCTCCTCCTCCTCCTCCTCCTCCTCCTCCTCCTCCTCCTCCTCCTCGTCCTATTTACCGATTTACCCGCTGGTTAGCCGCAGGTCTCTCCCTGCGGACGACGCCTGAACGGGCGCGGCACAGCCGCACTTGGACCTCAGATGAGGTCGATGAAGAGCGCGAGGACCCAGCACCTGACTAAGCCCGCCCCCAAGAGGGGCCAGACGGGCACCCGTCCCCAAGAGGGTCCAGACGGGTATCAGCAGCAGAGTATCACAAAGCCTCGGTACCTGAAAGAGCCCACCACGCGTCGCGCACCTGATAACGTATCATCTTCATCCCATCTATTGCCTTCCAATACCAGTGCTGAAAGATCGGTGATGACCAACTGCACTCCAGGGTAATAGCGAAGGGCTTGGAGAACGCAGTGCCGTTCAGTCGCACCAATTGTCTGCTGTATTCATGGCAACCCTCCGTACACCGCCCGAACGGGATAACCACCAGGAAACATTTGAACGCAAGCCCATCCACACCGCCTCAACTCAGGTATACTGGAAGGTATAGCGGGTCCATCCGTGAAGACAGTCCGAAGCCACTCATCAGATGAGCCTTCCCAGCAGCCCCAGAAACGAACAGGTGGATTGAGATCAGCATGTTCCCACTCGCCATGTATGTGGGGTAAGCCTACGCTGAGTTCAAAACATTCACCAGTGACGACGGGGCGGTTGATCGTGCCATTCTGGAGGGTAGAGTCACGGAGCTGAGATAACTCATCAGGCAGAGGATGCTCCACCTCACCTTCAAGAAGCCACTTGTTCACCGCGTCGCACTTGTAGCATCCGTGCCCCATGGTCTCATCATCGCCTCGGCAAGCCCGACAAAGAGAGTCCGAAACCTCAGCGCGAGCTGCCAGCCGCACCTTGGTCCAAAGAGAGCCAGAACAAAGATATCGCAGAGCACCAGCAACCTTCGGGTTCTTAATAGTCGCCGTCGGTCCGCCCAAGCTCGCACGAAGCCCCCGAGCCCACAAAGTAGTTGTTGGCTCACGTTGTTCATGATGAGCGAGTATGCGTTGCATCTGGAGCCGTTGAATACCTGCACGCAACAAATCCGCCGATCCGGCGCGTGAGTCCCTGAGAGCGCGGGCTTGAGCTCGCTCAAGCTTCGCCCTGGCGAGGGGGAGGGGGGGGCTGACGCGAGCTGACGCGGGCTGACGCGAGCTGACGCGGGCTGACGCGAGCTGACGCGGGCTGACGCGGGCTGACGTTTTTCCGGCCCCCGGGCCCGGGATCCGGGACCCGGGCGCGCTCCTGGGAGGGGGGGGGGCTGACGCGAGCTGGCGCGGGCTGACGCGAGCTGACGCGGGCTGACGCGGGCTGACGTTTTTCCGGCCCCCGGGCCCGGGATCCGGGACCCGGGCGCGCTCCTGGGAAGGATCGAAGGGGGGGCTGGCGCGAGCTGACGCGGGCTGACGCGGGCTGACGTTTTTCCGGCCCCCGGGCCCGGGCCCGGGGACCGGCGCGAGACCCGGGGCCCGGGGCCGGCGCCGGTATCAGGCTCGGGACCCGCGACCCAGGACCGGCGTTGGAATCGGGACCCGGGATCGGCGCCGGACCCGGGGCCCGCGACCCGGGATAGGCGCGGGGCCCGGGACCCAGGACCGGCGCGGGACTCGGGGCCCGGGACCGGCGCGGGACCCGGGACCCAGGACTCGGGACCGGCGCGCGACCCGGCACCCCCGACCCGGGACCGGCGCGAGACCCGGGACCCGGGACCGGCGCGGGGCCCCGGGACCCGGGACTGCTTCGAGAATGGTGGCTCTTACGCTAGTTGCACCCTATGTATAAGTATCGCAAGTAACATAGCTACTTACATGAGCTACTTATGGGTACTTACTAAGATACTTATAAGTAACTTAAGTTGATGTTCTTAAGTTACTTAAGCTAACACTATAAGATACTTATAAGTTACTTAGGGAAATGAAGCGATCGCGATCGCTTGGGAGGAGGAGGAGGAGGAGGAGCGATGTCGATCGCTGTGAGGGGGGGGAGGGGGGGAGGAGAGTGATGAGCGCGGCGGGGCGCGCGGCCTCCTCACCGCGCGCGGCCGCGTCCTCAGTGTACGCGCGGCCTCCTCACCGCGCAGGGGGCTCACCCTCAGGGGCCGCCTCGCCGCCCTGCCCGTCGCGGAAGGCGGTCGAGCAGATCGCCTCCGCCTCGCTCAACGCCTGCAGCTCGGCCTGCTGTTGGAGCCGCCTGAGGACGCTGGAGTCGTTCCACCCATCCCCGCCCAGGGACGCGAGCAGCTCCACCAGCTCATCCCCGGTGGGAGGGCGCACGGTGGCGCTTTCGAACTCCCACGAACGCTGGACCTCCATTGCCTGCTCCCTCTCGGCCGACGGCCGCAACCTCGAGGCGCGGCCGCTTGGGCGGCGGCGGCGGCGCCGCGTCCTTGGAGGTGGCCGCAACGAAAGCGGCGGGCGACGGCATCTTGAAGAACTTCGCGTTGGCCATATTCGGCCACGGGCCGCCTCGCGGCAGCGGGACACTGGACGGCTTCGCGCCGACCAGCCCAGGTGGCAGCGGTTCCGAGGGGAGATCGTCCATGACGCGCCCCCTCCTGCGCGCGCGCGCGCCGTCGCTTGGCCGCGAGCGCCCCGTGCGTCACTCGCGAGGCGAGCCGAAACGGCTGAGCAATCGCCGTCATCGCGAGCCCATCGTCGCCAACGCCCGCCCGAGCGATCGCCATCGCTCCACCCATATTCCCACCCGCGCCCGAGCGATCGACATCGCTCTCCTCCTCCTCATCATCGTCATCCTCCTCTTCCTCCTTCTCCTGCCTCCTCCCCCTTCCAAGCGATCGACATCGCTTCGCCTCCCCCAGCGATCGGCATCGCTCTCTTGCTCCTCATCCTCCTCCTCCTCCTCCTCGCGGCGATCGAGATCGCGAGCCCCCCTGGCTGCCTATGCAAATCCCGCGGCCCCACTGGCTGCCCATGCACATCGCGATCGGCATCGCTACTCCTCCTCCTCCCTCCGCAGCCCCCTGGCTGCCCATGCAGATCCTGCTCCTCCTCATCCTCCTGCTCCTGCTCCTCCTGCTCCTCCTGCTCCTCCTCCTCCTCCTCCAAGCGATCGCCATCGCTACCTCCCCCAAGCGATCGACATCGATATCCCCCCCCAAGCTTCTTGTTGGCGCGCGCAGCCTCGCGCCGCCTCACTGCGGGGGCGCAGGCCGCGGCGGCGGGGGCGGCTCAGTCAGGGCGTCCGTGGGCGACCCTGGGCGCCCGTCGCCGCCCGCGAGCCCCTCCTCACGGGGGGACCACGGCGGCGGAGGCGGCTTCGTCAGGGCGTCGGCCATGACCACCGCCGACGCCATGGCCGCCTCCGCCTCGGGGGCGTCGTACAGCCTCTGCAGGCGGATGATCGTCATCGCGTCCTGCTTGAGCTGCGCCAGCGCCGCCGCATGCACCGCGGCGCGGCGGCGCGCGACGCTCAGCAGCTCGGCGGCCCGATCCAGCTCGACGTCGCGCATGTCGATCTGGAGGGCCAAGTGCCGCGCCACCTGGGGGGGTCGTCGTCGTCGTCGTCGCCGCCGCCGCCGCCGTCGTCGTCGCCGCCACCGTCGTCGTCGTCGTCGTCGTCGTCGTCGTCGTCGTCGTCGTCGTCGTCGTCGTCTCGTCGTCGTCTCGTCGTCGTCGTCGTCGTCTTATCCGCCTCCTCCTTCTCCGCCCGCAGCTGGGCGTTCGCCGCGCGCAGCTGCTCGACCTCCCCGCGCAGCTGCTCCACCTCCCCGAGCAGCCGCTCGGGCAAGCTCGCCTCATTCGTCGCCGTCTTCGTCGCCGTCGTCGCATCGTCGTCGTCGTCTCGTCGTCGTGCGCGGCCGCCTTCGGCCAGCTCGAGGCGCGCTTGCGCGCGGCCGCCAGGGGCAGCATCGCGCCTGCCCCGCGCGAGCCCAAGGGGCAGCAGCGCGCCAAAGCTGAACGGTTGCGCGCTGCGCGCAGTGATCTTATTTTCCTCTTCCCACCCCCCGCCCATCTTCCAGCGATCGATATCGCTATCCTCCCTCCTCCGCCACCTCCTCCTCCTCTTCCTCCTTCAAGCGATCGACGTCGCTTCACCTCACCCAGCGATCGGCATCGCTCGATTTTCTTTTCCGTCCCCCCCTCCTTCCAGCGATCGGCGTCGCTTTCTCCCTCCCCCTCCTCCTCCTCCTCATCCTCATCCTCCTCCTCTCATCTCCTCACCCAAGCGATCGGCATCGCTTCGCCTCACCCAGCGATCGACATCGCCCCCCACGCACACACACCGCGGCGCGGCGCATGTTTCCATATGTTTCTCAGCGCGCGTGCGCGATGACATAGTCACCGTTGCTCTTCACGCGCCACGCCCAGACAGCGCCATCCAGGTCAGCGTCGGACATCTTGATGACGAGGAGCTCGTTCACCACGCTGCCAGTGCTGAGGCCGCACGCGCCCGTTGAGATCTCGATCCCGCGGGCGACGATGCGCAGTTCGCCAGAAATCTCCGCGCACGCGTCGATGATAAACACCTCGCCGCCGCGCGAGCGAACCACCTGGCCCACGTTGTAGGCGTTCCCTTCCCAGCGCAGCCCCCTGGCCACGGAGACGTCGGCGGCCCCGACTACGGAGCGCAACCCGTCAGATTCGGCACGCGCTCCCACCAGCGAGTTGCCCGTCGGCCCCATCTTCTCGAGTTGCCGCACTTGCTGCAATACGCAGCCCGCGAGCGTCGTGGCCTCCATGCGCGCGGTGTTCTCCACTGGTTCGGCCACCGCCTTTGCCACCTTATTGTGGCGCTCCGTCACGAAGCAGTCGAGCTCTTTCGGCTCCTGCTCCGCGTTGTGAAACACGTAGTGGTGTTTGGGCTTCACGTATTTGGTGCCGTACGCCTGCTTGTGCAAGTTGAGATGGACTTCAGCCGCTGCAATGAAGTCACTGCGAGGGGGGGCACGCCCGCGCTTGACCTTCAGGAACGCGTCCGCCAGCAGGCCGCACGCCCGAAGGGACGCTATTTCGCGCTCGAGCGACCCGATGCGGACGGCGCGCTCCTCGGCGAACGCCAAAAGGACGAAGAAGGTCGAGATCAGCTCGCTGGCGCCTGCTTTGAATGATTTCTTGCACGCGGTCTCGTGCCCAGGCGTGAACATATGCTTTGCCGCTCTGCCGTGCGACCTCGGGAACTGCCAGCGCCGCGTGAACGCGTGAAGCTCGGGCCATCCGATGCCAGCTTTTCTCTGGCACGCCTTCACAAACGCGAACACCTCCCAGCCAACGGTGCCATTGCTCCATAGGTTGTGCATGCTGTCATACGTCATGGCGGACGGCTTCATTATCGCCCGCAATTCCTTATCCTCCAGCAAGCCATTGGGATGGTAGTTGAAGCCGCTGGCTTTGTCGAGCTTCTGGAAGTTGCCCTTCGTCATGTGGCCAGGCTGTCCCGCGGTCGCCGCCGCTGCGGCGAGGTCGTCCCACAGTTTCCACACGTCGGCGTCTGAATGACGATCGAAGCGCGCGTGCTCGTGACAACAGGTGTCGACGAAGTAGCCGCCGTCGCCGTCGACGGAACCGCCCTTCAAGATCACGTTCTTGCATCGCAAGCAAGGCCTCCAGCCGTTGGCACCCCGCAAACGCAGAATGCCTTTGAACGCATCCATGTCTGCGAGAAGATTGGAGAGGCGCGCCCGCACCAGCATCGGAGCGCCGTTGGCCAGCTCCACGCGCGCGCCAGCTCCCGCGAGCCTGGAGGATCCGAAGAACATCTCCCTGATGAGGAGTCGAGTGGCACAGGAGATGCCGCCGTCCACGCGATTGCTCGCTTTCGTTCGCAGACACCCCAGCGGTAGCCACAGCTCTTCCCTCCATAGCATGTCAGCCCCGAACTCCAGGAACGTGAAGAAGATCATCCAGAACTTCCGATCGTGCCTCAGGGCCAGCGCGTCGCCTGGTGTCACTTCGTCCACGTACAGCACCAGCGAGAGCGGCGCGCCGCGGACGCGGCTCGCGACCACCGCGAGAAGCTCACTGTACACGGGGCTGGCCTTGCAAACATACCGCAGGAGCTTGTCGATTCTGGCGAGCTTCCAAGCGAAGGGCGGCTCGTTATCTTGCATGGGCAATTCGATTGTCGCCCCGACGTCGTCGAATACGCCCTCAATGGTGGATTGGACCGCGTAAGCCGCCAGCTCTTGCGCATGGCCAGGCTTCGCGAGCTTCTTGGCGATGCGAACGAGGGCCTTGCCAGATACGCCATGCGTAGCGATGGCATCGGATAGCCGACGCCGCTTGGCCGCCTGAGGTCGCGGACATCGGATACCCGACTCCGCTTCGGGGCCATCGCGCCGCCGCTTGGGCATCGCGCCGCCGCTTGGCCACGAGCGACGCGCGTCACTCGCGAGTCGAGCCGAAACGGCTGAGCAACTAGCCCCCATCGCGAGCCCATCCTCGCCAACGCCCGCCCGAGCGATCGCCCTCGCTTCACCCCAGCGATCCCCATCGCTCCCCTCTCCCTAAGCGATCGCCATCGCTTCGCCCCAGCGATCCCCATCGCTCCCCTCTCCCTAAGCGATCGTCATCGCTTCACCCCAGCGATCCCCATCGCTCCCCTCTCCACAAGCGATCGCCATCGCTTCACCCCAGCGATCCCCATCGCTTTTTTTATACACATGTGCGCCACCCACCAGCTGCGGGGCGGGGCGCGAAAGCGGGGCGGCGAGCGGCGTCAAAGCCTGCTGCTACCGCACGGCCGCACGCTGGCCCCAGCGCTGTAGCTGATGGCGGCGGGCCCTCACGAGGACTTCGCAGTCGCAAGGTACGCCTTGGCCATCGACATCACCAGGGCGCTCTGCGCCGCCGCCTGCGTCGACATGTCGCTGACATCCTGGGCGGACCAAGTGAACTCCGAAGGTGCGACCTTGCCACTGCTGACTTTATGGGCGACCTTCTTCATCTTGGTCAGCGTGTCCATGAGCTTTCTCGCGTGAACCAGCGTAGCCTCGGGGATCTTCCCGACCCCGTCGCACTTGAGCGCCGACTCGAGCTTGTACATGGGCGCCACAATCCTGCTCAGGGTACGCGTGGCCAGGAGCTTCTGCTGCTGCGCCTCCTTGTCTTTCTTACTCTGCTCTTTCCTCTCCTGCTTCTCGCGCGCCGCGCGCTCCTTGGCGGTCTCGCCGACGCGCGGGTGCGCAGGCGACGAGCTCCCCGATTCGATGTCGCTGCCGCTCTGCGAGGAGCTGGTCGGTGGCTTCTGCTTCTTCATCTTCTTTGTCGAAGATTCGGCTGCCCCTTCGTTCGCCCGCTTCTTGCCCTTGGTCTTGCCATCGACCTTGGCATTGCTCTTATCCTTATCATGTTTATTGCCCTTGCTCTTGTCCTTACCGTCGGCCTTGTCGTCGGTTTTGTCCTTGTCTTTTTTCGTGGCCTTATGCTTGCCCTTATCTTTGTCAGGGCCATTGCTCTTGGACTTGTCATTGTTCGCCCTCTTGTCCTTATCATTCTCCTTATATTTATATTTGCCCTTGCTCTTGTCCTTATCCTTGCCCTCACCAGCGTCCTTATCTTTATCGGCGCCCTTGCTCTTGGCCGTGACCTTTTCCTTGTCTTTATCCTTATCCTTAGCCTTGTCTTTGCCATTGCTCTTGGACTTGTCATTGTCCTTATGCTTGTCCTTATCTTTATCGGTGTCCTTTGTCTTGGACTTCCCCTTGTCCTTATCAGCGTCCTTATCTTTATCGGCGGCCTTGCTCTTGGACTTCTCCTTCTCCTTCTCCTTATCCTTGTCCTTAGAGCTCTTGCCCCCCTTGGGCTTGTCCTTGATCTGCATTTTTCTGTTCTGGGGGGGTGGCGCGCCGTCGTCGCTGCTCTCATCGTTCGATCCGCCAGGAGTCACTGGAGGCGGCTGTCCGCCGTACGACCCGTCGCCGTCCCCCATGGAGTCCTCGCCCGAGGTCTCGAGGCCAAAACTGTCCGAGTCACCGCTGCCACTCTGCAACTGCTCCGAGCCCTCGGTGCTGTCGGACTCCCCGGCATCATCGACATCAGCGGTGCTGTCGGGGTCCTCGGCGCTCTCCTCATCGCCCTCCTCGGCGCTGTCGTCGGCGATCTCGGCCCCCGCTTGCGCGGATGCGGGCGTCTTTCTGGTGCAGGGCTCCTTGTCGTCTGAGCCTGAAGCCTCGAGCCCGTCTTCGGCCTCGGCGGCGCGCGATGCCCCATGCTCATTCTCACGCCGCGCGATGTTGGCCTCCCACTTCTCGATCTCGTGGATGTCCACCTTGTAGCACAACCCCATCACGGCATGGTTCAACGTGTCCGTGCACGTCTTCCTGATCCTTCTCCACGGGAAGCCTTGCCTCTTGTACCAGCTCAGCGGGTAGTAGCCGCCTCGCTTGCCCGCCCGCGTCCCTTTCTCGTGGATCGCCTTCAAGGTCGCCTGGACCATGGCCTTGACGCTTGATTGGCCGCTGCAGGCGCGGATCTTCTTCCAGAACCCGACCCTCTCCTCAATGCTGAAGTCCTTCAGCTTCGCGGCCATCTCCTTCCACTCGGGCGCCCGATTCGCTTGCACCCCCCGCGTGCTGCACAACGCGCACCTGTAGATCTGGCCCTTCTTCGTCATCCGCACTGGGTACGCCTTCATGACGTCGCACGGCTGGTCGCACCTGTCGCAGAGGAACTCGTTCTCGACGGCGTCGAGCGAGAGCGGTGCTGCGCGCTTGTCAGGCGAGCTGAGCGCCGCGAACGATCCGACTCGAAACTTCGGCGAGGCGCCTGCCGTCGGCTCCTCGCCCATGCCCGCCGACGCCTGGGACTCGGTGTCCGAGGTGCACCTTCGCGGACGAGACGGCGGCGACGACAACTCTTGCACCGTCGCCTTCATCTTCGACTTCGCCTTCGCCTTCGCCTTGCCCACCTGCAGCGCCCCATCGCCGTCCTTCGGCGAGGGCGCGCTCTCGCCGAGCCTCAGGGTGGGCTCACCACCGCTCGCCTTCGCCCTCGAAGTGGGCTGCGTCCACTTCGCGATGTCGGCGAACTTGGGCGGCGCCTTCTTGGCTGCGGCCACTGCCATTGCCTTCTCCTTTGCCACGGCCTTGGCGTTCACCTTGGCCGTGGCCTTGGGCGGCGGGCCCTTCGGGCCTGCGTACTTCGCCCTGACCTTCTTCGGCTTGCGCCTGCGTCTGGCGGCGGCTGGCCTCCTCATCGGCCCCCGCTCGGCCGCATCCTCGCTTCCCTCAGCATCCACCTCCTCTTCCTTGGACGCCTCCGCCTCCGCGGCTCCGTCCCCCTCGGTCGCCCCCTCGCCTTCCTCAGCCGCCACCTCCTCTTTCTCGGGCGCCTCCGCCTCCGCGGCTCCGCCCCCCGCGCCCGCCGCGCCCTCGAGACCGAGATCCACCGCGAGAATGTCCAGCAGCTCGGCGTCCTCGGGGACGCTTGCGCCCGCGGCGCCTGCCAACTGCAACGTCGCCTGGCTGCCCTCGCCCGCCGCCGCCTCATCGACCGCGCTGGTCAGCGCGCCGCCGCATCCCGCGGCCATCGCTCGCAACGCCCCGCGACCGTTGGCGGTGCGCTCTCACCGATAGTCGAGCGACCTCGGTCGCTGGCTCTTGAGCCGCGCATGTTGCGTAGTGCCGTTATCAGGTAAGCTACGCGCGTCAGCGATCAGCATCGCCCGGGGAGGCAGCGATGAGTATCGCTCGATGTCGATACTTACTCGAATAAGTGGCATAACTATCGTAAGTGGCAACCATTGTTATCCTTTTGTTATCCTTTTGTTATCCTTTGTTATCCTTTGTTATCCTGATCCCTGGGTCAGTTAGGATAACATGTTATCCTATCTGACCCATGTTATCCTATCTGACCCAGTCAGTTAGGATAACAAAAGGATAACACTGGGTCAGTTAGGATAACATGTTATCCCATCTGACCCAGTGTTATCTTTTTGTTATCCTTTTGTTATCCTATCTGACCCAGTGACCAGGATAACAAATGATAACAAAGGATAACAAAAGGATAACAAAAGGATAACATTGGTTGTAACTTGCGATAGTTACGGTAGTTACCAGGGTAACTACCTCCCCACGCGATCACCATCGATGCCTCTCCTGCTCATTATCCTCATTCTTCCCTCAAGCGATCGGCATCGCTACCTCCCCCAAGCGATCACCATCGCTTCCCCTCCCTCTCATCATCCTCATTCTTCCCCAAGCGATCGACATCGCTACCTCCCCCAAGCGATCGCAATCGCTCCCCCTGTTCCTCATTCTCCCCCAGCGATCGGCATCGCGATCCACCTTCCCCCACCCCACCCCACCCCCGCCACCCCCCACCCCCCAGCGATCGACATCGCTATCCTCCTCATCCTCCCTCTACTTCTCCTCATCCTCCTCCCCCCAGCGATCGGCATTGCTATCCCCCCTCACCCCCAGCGATCGACATCGGTATCCTTCTCCTCCTCCTCCTCCTTCGTCTCCTCCCCCCAGCGATCGACATCGCTATCCCCTCTCCCCCAGCGATCGACATCGCTATCCTCCTCCTCCTTCTTATCCTCCTCCAAGCGATCGACATCGCTACCCCCCACCCCCCACCCAGCGATCGACATCGCTATCATCCTCATTCTCCTGCTCCTTCTCCTCATTTCATATCCATAAGCATGCGGCGGCGCGATCCGCGGCCGCGGCCGCAGGCGGCGAACGCCACAGAGCGCCAGCGAGCCGCGACGAAGATGATGTCGGGCTCCAGGGTCGCCTCCCGCATGTCGCTGGGAAGCGCCAGAGCCCGCTGAGCAGCGCCAAAGCCCGCTGCCACTGTTCAGAGCCCGCTGGGCTGCACCGACGCGCCCATCGTCTCGGCGACCTGCTCCCTCGCCGCCCTCAGGGACGTCTCCTCCTGCTCGAACGCCTGAGACGCCTTGAGGCACGTCTCCTTCGCCACCTTGGCGCAGCGCTCCGCCCGCTTCAGGCAGTCCATGAGCGCATCGGCCCGCGCCTTGCTGAGCCTGAACTCGGTCTCGGGGGGCACGTCGGGCAGCGAGACGTCTCCTGTCATGGGCGCCATGATCAGGTTCACCGCCGCGGGCGCCGCGGACGGCGCAGCCTTCCCCGTCAGGCCTGCAGTCGATTGCACCCGCAACTGCATATGCTGCTGTAGCTGCTGCTGCTGCTGCTGTATATGCTGCTGCTGCTGCCGCATCTGCTGCTGCTGCTGCTGCAGCTGCTCCGCCGTCTGCTGCAGCTTGTGCGCCGCCGCAGTCGCCAGGCTGGCCGCCGCCGCGGGGGCGCGGTCGTCTCCGCGGCCGCGGGGCGGCGTGCGCGGCGCGGGGCGGCCGCGGTGGCTGCGGTGGCTGCGGCTGCGGCTGCGCCTGCGCGCAGGCGATCGCGCGCGGCGATCGCGCCCGCGACTGCTGGCGGCCCCTGCGCTGGCGGCGGCCGCGGCGGCGGCCCCTGCGCTGGCGGCGGGCGCCGTCTTGTAGGGGTTGGCCGCGGTTGCCGCCGCCTTCTCGGCCTGGTGCTTCTGCCACGCCGCCACCTCGCTGTCGCTGAGGCGCTCCGCGTTGGCGTCGTCCAGGAGGCGGTTGATCTCCTCTAAGTTGGGCCCGCTCGCCGTCTTGAGAAACTTGTGGCTCTCCGCCGTCGACGTCGCCAAGTGGTTGAAGAGCCACTCCAAGCACTCCGCGTGGCTCTCCTTGTAGCACTTGGCCTTGCAGTTGCTGACGGGGCAGCCGACCGTGCACCACTCCTCCTCTGTCTTGACGGGGCAGGCTGCCGCGACGTCGGACGACATGGTCGGTGCTGGCGACGGAGCTGGCGTCGGTGCTGACGACGGCGCTCGCGTCGGCGCTGGCGTCGGCGCGGGCGGGCGCCGATGGAGACACGCCCCGCTGGGCGCAGGCGATCCGCTCCGATGGGCGCGCTGCGCGTGGAGCCGACAATGGCCATGCAATGCGTGCAATGATGCGTGCACTGTGAGCACAAGGCCAGCGATCGGAATCGCTCCCCCACCCAATTTTGTCGTCGTCGGCCGTCGCCTTTGTCAGTCGTCGCCAGAAGTCGTCACATCCCCTCAGCCAGCGATCGTAATAGCCATCCCCATCCTCACATCCCCATCCACACATCGTAATCGTTAGTCGTCGGTCCTCATCCTCACATCCCTTCAGCGACACCTCCCACCCCCTCAGCGATCGTAATCGCTATTGCACACACAAGCGATCGCAATCGCTATTGCACACACAAGCGGTCGTTTTGCCACAGCGCCTGGAGCGGCAAGCGCATGTAGATCGCTTATGCGCGCCCACGGCGCGAAGAGGCGCCGCACCCCCAGCGCGCCGCGCCTGCAGCGCAGGCGCCAGCGGCGCCGCGCCAGGGCGCCGCGCGCCTCACGTCAGCCGCGACGGCGGCGGGACGGCGGCGGGGACGCCTCTGCGCCACGGCGGCAGCGGCGCTGTCGATGGCCGCGGCGCTGCCCCTGGCGTCGGCGCCGTTGCCAGCGGGCGCGCGGGCGACGCAATGCGCGGGCGCACCACGCGCGGCGCCGCGGCGGGCGGGGGCGGCCCCGCGGGGGGAGGAGCCAGGGACTCGCCCTTGCCGCCGCCCTTGCCGCCGCCCTTGACGCCGCTGCGGGGGTCGGGGCGCGACCCAGCGGGGACCTTGCCTGGCGCGCCGCCGCCGTACTTCTTCGCGAAGTACTCCCTGTTCCTCCCCCCGCGGTTGGCCCACTGCTTGGTGTTGGCGCGGTGCCGATGGCCGCGCCACGTCTCGGGCCCCCCCTCGGCTGGACCCGCAGGGCCGCGCTGCCACCACTGCAAGCCGAGGGCCTTCGCCGCCGCAGCCTCGCCGCGCAGGTCGGCGACCTGCTCCTCGGTGTAGCCCGCCCCCTGGCCAGCCGCGCGCTCCTCGTAGACCCTCGCCCACGCCGCCGCGGCCACGGCCTCAGGGGGGGGCGGCGCCAGAGGCGGGTGGGGCGGCACCCGTGGCCATTGCGACCCCTTGGCGCGCGGGTCGAGGGCGCGCGGGCTGCGGCTCCGCGAGCGCTCCGCGGCCGTCGGCGCGGGCGGCGCGGGAGCCGCCGCTGGCGGCGCGGCCGCTGACTCCTCGGCCGCCGCAGCCGCTGCTGCCTGACGCCGGCCGCCAAATCGCGGCGCGAGACGTACGGCCGCGGCGCGCTGAGCGACAGCGACGAGCGGCCCGACTGGCCGCCCGACGAGCGGCTGTCGCGAGGATCGCGCGCCTGCGGCGAGGACACGACCTCGACGAGGGGCACCTCCTCGCGAGGCACCGCCTCCTCCTCCTCCTCCTCCGCCGCCTGCTCCTCCGCCGCCGCGGGTTCCTCGACCTCCGCGCCCTCCTCGCCTGGCGACGCCGCAATCTCCAGGAGCACGTCTGGCGCATCGTGCGTCTCGACCTCCGCACCCGCCTCGGACGCCTCCTCCTGCTCCTTCGCGGCGGCCTCTGTTAAAGGAGACTCCTGCTCCTCCGCGGCCTCGGGCGGCGCCTCCTCCCCGTGCTCCTCCGCGGCCTCGGGCGGCGCCTCCTCATGAGCAGCCAACGCCGCGTTTGCGAAGACGCCCGCGGCCTCGTTCGCGAAGGCGAAGAACTCCTCGGCGGCATCGCGACGGCCGCGGCTGTGGGGCGGCGCCATGGCGGCGCTGGTGCAGGCGCAGGTGTAGGCGCTGGGCCTGGTGTAGGCGCTGGCGCGCCACCTGCTGGGCCCCAAATGGCTAGTGTGATGCATGCAATGATGTGCGCAATGTGCGCACATGCCCAGCGATCGCCATCGCTCCTCCGCCTCTTGCTCTTCCACCTCATCCACCTCCCCTCCCATCACCACGTCCACTCTAGCGATCGCCATCGCTGCAATCTCCATCACCATCTCCACGACAGCTGCAATTCCACTCGCTGAAATCCCCAAGCGATCGCCATCGCTGCAATCTGCACTCGCTGCAAACTAATCTACAATCCCTGCAACCACAATCGATCATCATCGCTGCCCTGCCCAACCGACCTCAAGCGATCCCCATCGCTGTCATGCAACTCCATCCCTGCACCCCCCCGAACAACCATCCCTACACCAAGCGATCATCATCGCTGCCCCTCCTCCACCACTCCCTATTCATAGCCATAATCGGCTATCTAGTCGTGTGCGAGCACACGCATGCAGGCTGCATCGTCGCAGCACCCCTGCCGATCAAGTGTGGATGCCGAGCTTCTTCTCCGGTTTGCGCACCCACTTCTTAGCCGCAGCGATCGCCTTGTCGCTGCTGCCGCCGTGGTCGCTGAACTTGATGGCCGTCGACTGGCCTGGACCTTTCACTTTCATACCCGTGCGGCACATGACCTGGTTGCGGGACCATTCCACCGCATATGCGGGTTTCGGTGGTTTCTTGACCCCCCTTCGCGCCGACGTGCTTGGCCTCAGTATTCTTCTTCTTCTTGTTCTTCCTCTTCGCATTGGCCTTGGCTTTGGGGGGCGCGGGGTGGCCGTCGCCAGCGGCCTTGCGCTTCTTCTTCATCGGCGGCGGCGGCTCCGCCTCCTCCACGCCGTCGGCGCTCTTGTTATCGGAGTCGCCCCCGTCGCTGCCCTCCGACTCGTCTTCGCTCGGCGGCGTCTTGGCCACATCTGGCAGGCATTGTTTGCCGCCGAGCTTCGCGAAGATCTTGTCCCTGGCCTCCTCCACGCTGTGCGTCGTCGGCGGCGGCGCCGACTCCGTGTCGCCGATCGGAATCGCGCCGTCCGTGGCGGGCGCAATGGGCTGCGGAGTGCAACGCCTGCATGGCACGCCGTCTCGCGCACCTTGGCGGCCGCCACCCTGCATCGTCATCGCCCTTTCCGCGAGCTGCAACGCCATGTCGACGGACGACCGATTGCCATCGGACGTGGCCTTGAGGCGAGCCTTGGACTCTCGCATCGGGACCGCGTCGCACAGCACCATCAACATGGTGCGGTCCAGCGGGCACTCGTTTGCTGGGGCCTCCCCTCCGCCACCATACGCGCGCGAGTACCACTCGGGGTGCACCTTCGGCATGTCAGTCGGGTCCGCAGGGAGCTCGCTGACGAAGGGCGGCTCGGTCGCGGCAAGCTGCTTACACAACTTCCACGGCAGGAGCTTCTTGGCGTATGTTTTCGCTCGCTTGAAATAGCCCCACTGTGCCATCGGACACATGCGCATCGCCCAATCGAAGCCGTCCACGAGGAGGGCGACGCACGCCGCCAGTTGAACCGTCGGCTCATGCAGCGTGCGCCGCCCGAGGGATTTGCAAGCCTGCAGGACGACCGCAACCCGACCCATGAAGTCGTTGCGCTCGTCCAGGATCTTGCCCCACTGCCTCTTCGTGAGGTAGGCGAGGATGGGCGAGAAGTCCTGCATCGGCGTCCTGCCCGACCCCGCCAGCTCCGCGCTTGCGGCCGCGTTAGCGGCCAACATTTGCGCTGAGGCCGTCGCCAACGTCGTGACGCGGCCGGGCAGCGTGGCAAGCGCCCTCTTGCCGAAAGGCATCTGGCCGATCTCCAGGACCAGCATGGCCGAGTCCTCGGCGGAGATGAAGGCCCACGGCGCCATGATGGCCATCGCCATGGCGCTCTGCGCCTCCGCGATCTCCTTGTACGCGTCGGACTTCTTCCCGATCTGGGCGAGGACCGACTTGGCGGCCTTCAGCTGCTTCACCAGGTCGGCCGCCATGGCGCCCGCGGGCGTCACTCGCGTCGCGCACGCGGGCGTCACCCGCGACTGCAAAGCCGACAACGGCTATGCACAGCGATCGTTCAAAACGATTGCCGCCTACTTAAGTTAGCGATCGGTATCGCTTCTCTGCTTCTCCCTCCTCCTCCCCGCCCTCCCCCAAGCGATCGCTGTCGCTTCTCCTTCTCCTCCTACTCCTCCTCCAAGCGATCGCCATCGCAACCTCCCCCCATCCCCCTCCTCCTCACACAAGCGATCGCCATCGCTACATCCCCCGTCCCTCCCCCTCCTCCTATGATCCCTCCTCCACCTCCTCCTCCTCCTCTCTTGTTTTTGCAACCCGTAGGGTTCGGTCCGTGCACGTCCTACTCCCCCCTCCCCCCCTCCCCCAAGCGGTCGCCATCGCTGTTCCCCCCGTCGCCCCTCCTCCTCCTTCTGGGGGAGGTGAAGCGACGGCGATGACGATGAGGAGAAGGAAAAAAGATGAGGAGAAGGAAAGCGATGTCGATCGCTGAAAGGAAGGTGGATGATGATAAAGGAGATCACTGAGCGCCGCGCGCAGCCGCTCTGCCTCGTGGAGGCGCGCGGGGCTCGCGCGCGCGGGGCGCGGAGGCGCGATGTGGGGTGCTCCGCGCGAGCTCGCGCAGGGGGCTCGCGCTTTGGCGCTCAGGCGCCAGCGCGACAACCTGCTGCAGCAGCTCGCGGAGGCGGATACCCCCTCCTCCCAGCGATCGCCATCGCTCTCCCCCGAATCCTCCTCCTCCGCTTCCTCCCCTTCCTCCTCCTCCTCCACCTCATCCTTCCCCCTCCTCCCCCTCCTCGCCCCTCCCCCCACCCCCTCCTCCCTTCACTCCACCGCCCCTCTCCCCCTCCCCCCGCCTCTGCAGACTGTCAACGCGGAGCAGACAGAGCGCGCCGTGCAGCTCTCGCTGCGGCTGGAGGAGGCGGGAAACGATGACGACGAGACGACGACGACGGCGGCGGCGACGACGACGACGAATGAGGCGGAGCGCGAGCTAGCGATCGCGATCGGCGAGAGGGACGCGGCGCTGCGGCGGGAGGCGGAGCTGAAGGCGGAGAACGCGCAGCTGAGGAAGGAGGCGCAGGGGGCGCAGCTGCTGCGGAGGGAGGAGCAGGCGCGCCTTCAGGCGGAAAATGCGCAGCTGAGGGCGGAGAAGGCGGAAAAGAAGAAGAAGAAGAGAAGAAGGAGAAGAAGGAGAAGGGGGCGGCGGCGAAGGCGAAGGCGGCGGCGAAGGCGGCGAAGGCCAAGGCGGCGCGCGCCGCGGCGAAAGCGCCAGCGGCGGCGAAGGCGCCGCCAGCGCCGCCAGCGGCGCCAGCGGCGGCGAAGGCGCAAATGCCGCCGCCGTCGACTTCGCCTCCGCGGTGAGGCCGCGCGCCCGCAAGCGCGGAGCGCGCCGCGCGCCCGCAAGCGCGAAAACAAAAGACCAGCGATCATAATCGCTATCCCCTCGTCCTCTTCCCCCCACCCCGCCCTCCCCCAAGCGATCACCATCGCTTCTCTTCCTCCTTCCCGTCCTCATCCTCCTCCTTCCAAGCGATCGACATCGCTTCACCTCCCCCAGCGATCGCCATCGCTTCTCCTCCTCCTCCTCCTCCTCCTCCTCCTCCTCCTCCAAGCGATCGCCATCGCTACCTTCCTCATCCCCCTCCTCCTCACCCAAGCGATCGCCATCGCTTCTCCTCCTCCTCCCCATCCAAGCGATCGACATCGCTACCTTCCCCATCCCCCTCCTCCCCACCCAAGCGATCGCCATCGCTACCGCGGCGAGCACCCACCAGGCGGCGCCGCGACGAGCTCCAGGTCGATGGGCAAATCCCAAATCCTGAAAAACCTCTTCAAATCCAGGTAACCTCCCCAAATCCAGAAAACCTCACCAAATCCAAAAAAAGATTTCCCCAAATCCGAAAATCGTTCCTGAAAACTACATCCACCTCCTCCTCCTCATCCCTCCTCCCCCTCCTCCTCCTCCTCCTCGTCCTCATCCTCGCCCTCCTTCTCGTCCTCTTCTGCGTGGGGGCCGCGGGCCGCGACGCCCCTGCGGCGCGGCGGGCGGGCGCGCGGCGGGAGGGGAAGAGAAGCGAAGGAGGGATGGAAGGAAGTTATAAGTTACTTATAAGTAACATATATGTTACTTATAAATACTGCATCTCAGCACGGGTAAGTAACTTAGCGGTAGTTATAAGTATCTTCCAGCGTCATTAATAATCAGCGAAATACTTATAACTAACCTAAGTATAGTTATGCGACAAGACAAATACTTAAGGGCACATAGAAATAGTTAGAAATACTTAGGTACTTATCCCTTGCTATAAGTATCTTATACCTAGCTGTACCCATGGTGCAACTAGCATAAGAACCACCATTCTCGAAGTGGCGCGGGACCCGGGGGACTTGGAACCCGGGACCGGCGCAGAACCCGGGACTCAGGCCCGCGCCGGCGCGCGACCCGGGACCCGCGACCTTGCGGCGCGCGATCCGGAACCCGGAACCGGCGCGGGACCGGCGCGGGGCCCGGGACCCAGGACCCGGGACCGGCGCGCGACCCGGCACCCCCGACCCGGGACCGGCGCGAGACCCGGGACGCGGCACCGGCGCGGGGCCCCGGGACCCGGGACCGGCGCGAGACCCGGGACCCGGGACCGGCGCGGGACCCCGGACCCGGGAATGGCGCGGGACCCGGGGGACTTGGGACCCGGGACCGGCGCAGAACCCGGGACTCAGGGCCCGCGACTCGGAACCGGCGCGCGACCCGGATCCGCGACCTTGCTTCGGCACTTTTGCCGCTACCATGATATAACCATCAATATAACCATGTTATAATTGTCACAAACCAATATATAGCATGTACAAGTTCAGTTATAAGTCGTACAACCCAAGACTAACTTTGTTTTAAGTCTCATGAGACTTATATATATGGTAATGGTGTTGTAGTGGGTTTATAGACGACTTTATGAACTACTTATGAAAACCACAACCATATTAACACATAGTTATGAAAAAATATAGAAAGTTACGACTTGACCCCCCAAGAGTTACAAAACAGTTACAGAGTTACAAAAAGTTATGAAAACAAAAAAAGTTATGGAACGATTGGGATGGCGTGCGAACGCGGCCAGAAAATGTCACACACGCGAACACTCATTTATACGCATGATAGGGTCCTGTTGACGTCCGATGGGGCCTGCAGGGCCACGATCTGGCCAGGGCCGCGATCTTTTGAGGGGTGCCACGACATGAGATCCCCGCGGAGTTCCACAGGGAACTCTGCGGGGTGTGCCGAAGGGGTGTGCCGAAATGCGCGTGGGAATTTCATTCCAAGGAGGTCTCGAGCGAAACGGCCGCCGACGGCCTCGTCTGTAGCCATTTTGGCTCAGGCTTGTTTAGTTCAAGCTCGATCGGGGCCGCGTGCGACCGCCGACGAGGAGGACCCGCTTTGAGCGGGCGGTGGAGGAGGCTGGTCTGGGCGCGTCACTGGCCGTCGCGCCGCGGGTTCTGTCGTGTGCTGCAGGGCACGGCGAGGACTCGGATGGCGACGACGACGTCGACGATGGGACCGCTGCCGACATGTACGCGCGCGTGACTGGCTTTTGCAATTCATATGGCAGGGTGGCCCAGACGTTGCGGCTGCCGCTGCAAGACGGAACGTTCTACGAGTGGTCAGTGGCCCACCCTTGCGCGCTGTTGTCATGGCTGCGTTCCGAGCGCCCGCAGCTGGAAGCGTTTATTCGCGAGCATTGTTCTGGTCAAGTGAATCGCGTTGTATTTTGGGGAAACGAAACAGTAGGAGGCAATCCACTACGTCCAGATAATAGGACCAAGTTGATTGCTGCATTTTGGAGTTTCCTCGAGCTGCCCGATTGGCACAGGGTCCTGGACCATGGGTGGATCCCAATCGGGTTCATTAAGGCCGACACTTTGAAGGATGTCGTGTCCGGCTATTCTGGAGTGTTGAAGCACGTTCGCGCGCCTTTGGCTCCGACCGCCGACCCTTCTCCCTGGTTAAACAGCAGCTAAAATACTCACTGCGTGGAGCTCCCCATATGTGCATCTCATGTTTTATGTCATGTCGTGGTGAGCGTCTGTTCATGAGCGGTCGACTACAATGGCGCGTCCACGTGGGCGACAGGGCCGACGAAGACAAAGGACCCCGAATGCGAGTGATTGCGCATGGGTCAGAGTGAGCTTTGAGTGTGGTTGAATGCGAGCCTCTTCCTCTTCATCCCCCCTCCTCAGCTGCCAGGCCTTCCCCTTTTCAGCCCGTGGTAGCTTTGGAGCTTCCCACATGTGCATATGTTGTAGGATAGTTGGCAGTGGGATATGTAAGACGAGCGTTTAGCCACACAAGGCCATAAGTGCATGTCATGTTGGAGGATAGTGCCACGGTGAGCATTTCCAACGATCCCCGCACACAACCACCGCCCCCCCCCTCGCAGTCACCCCCTATGAATACATATATATATATATATATATATGTCCTGGACTTCGGAACAAACGTTCTGCTCGCGTCAAGGACCTTCGAGCAAAGCGCCCTCCTCCTCCTCCTCCTCCTCCTCCTGTTCCTCCGCCCCCTCCCTTCTCCTGCTCCTGCTCCTCCTCCTCATCCTCCTGCTCCCCCTCCCCCTCCGCACCCCCATGCCCTTCCTCACGATCCCCCGCCTCCTCCTCCTCCTCCTGTTCCTCCTCCTCATCCTCGTTCCTGTCATTTCCCTCCCTGTTGAGCCCAGAAACAGGCGAACCGCCTGAGACATCCCCACAATATGGCCGCGAACGTGCCCGTGCAACCACCCCTGGCGGCTCCCTATAAGGGTGCTGCAACCAGCGCCCCGCTTGAGACATCGTCACAATCTGCTCTCCAAACGAAGGATGTTGAGCCCAGAAACAAGCAAACCGCCTGAGACACCCCCACAAAATGGCCGCGAACGTGCCCGTGCAACCACCCCTGGCGGCCCCCCTTAGGGGTGCTGAAACCAGCGCCCCGCCTGAGACATCCTCACAATCTGCTCTCCAAGCGAAGGATGTTGAGCCCAGAAACAAACAAACCGCCTGAGACATCACCACAAAATGGTAACGAACGAGCCCGTGCAACCACCCCTGGCGGCTCCCCTTAGGGGCACTGAAACCAGCGCACCGCCTGAGACATCCTCACAATCTGCTCTCCAAGCGAAGGATGTTGAGCCCAGAAACAAGCAAGCCGCCTGAGACATCCCCACAAAATGACAGCGGACGAGCCCGTGCAACCACCCCTAAGGGTGCTGAAACCAGCGCCCCGCCTGAGACATCCTCACAATCTGCTCCCCAAGCGAAGGGTGTTGAGCCCAGAAACAAGCAAACCGCCTGAGACATCACCACACAATGGCCGCGAACGAGCCCGTGCAACCACCCCTGGCGGCTCCCCTTAGGGGTGCTGAAACCAGCGCCCCGCCTGAGACATCCTCACAATCTGCCCCCCAAGCGAAGGATGTTGAGCACAGAAACAAGCAAACCGCCTGAGACATCCCCACAAAATGGCCGCGAACGACCCCGTGCAACCACCCCTGGCGGCTCCCCTTAAGGATGCTGAAAATGAGTATGCCTGAGTATGAGTAAGTCTGTGTATGAGTAAATCTGGGTATGAGTAGGTCTGTGTGTGAGAAAGTCTGTGTATGTGTACGTCTGGGTATGAGTAAGTCTGAGTGAGCATGACTAATACTGTGTATGAGTAAGTCTGGGTATGAGTGAGTCTGTGTATGAGTACGTCTGGGTGTGAGTAAGTCTGTGCATGAGTAAGCCTGTGTATGAATATGTCTGAGTGTGAGTAAGTCTGAGTATGAGTAGGTCTGAGTATGAGCCAGTCTGAGTATGAGTAAATCTGTGTAGGAGTAAGTCTGAGCATGAGCAAGTCTGAGCATGAGTAAGTCCGACAGGCGGGGAGGAGGAAAAAGGAAAAGGGAGAAGGAGAGGGAGTATGAGGTGTCCAAGTAATAACAATAACCCCATCTTGGGATATGGGGAACTAATTTAAAAACGATGCACAACGATTACAAAAACAAGCCTGTCCGCTTCTCGACCCGCACTTGGGGTAGTTGGATCTTCCACATGTGTTTCACTGATATGTCAAACTTCTGTACGGGCATACGGTTCTGCACTGGTGACGTCGCGCCTTTCCACGTGAGGGGCCGCTTGGCGTGCTTGATCCAAGACGGGGAAGCGCACGAGGAAGCCAAGGCCCTCCTCCTCCTCCTCCTCCTCCTCATCCTCCTCCTCCTCCTCTCCCTCGCCCTGCTCTTCCCCCCACTTCCTCGCCAGGGCGCCTTCGGAGCTGGCGGGATGGCTTGCTGCCAATGTTGCAAGAACATGAGTTCTTGTGACGTGGAGAGGATTCAATCGGACGGGTATCTTCGCCATTACAAGACGGCGATGCCAAGCGAATTCGACCGCCACACGGACGAATCTCATTGGGCAATGGTTGGCCGATTGACATCTTTGAAAGACACGTTGAACAAAAGGGAGTTCAAAAAGAAACAGCAAAGCTTCGGTTTGCGCTGCGATCCGTCATCGCTGGCGTTCGACAACACACTGCGCGAGCATTTTTTTCCTGTCTCGAGCTGCTACTGGGATTGGATGCACGTGTTCCTTACCACTGGCGGTGTTTTGCAGTTTCGGGTGAACGAGTTCTTGCTGGACATGGTGGACTACGGGATCGACGTGGCCGACCTGGACCGAACGTTGCAGTCGTTCGTCGCCGAGAACAACACTCGCTGCAGGTCCCTCGGAACTCGTTTCTTCGCGACAGGAATGTCGAACGCCCGATGGGCATCACATCAAGGCGTTTGCTGGGGAGATGTTGACGGTCGTCTGCTTTTTGCCCTAACCAGTAGGCTCGCCGCCTGCCCGTCGAAACCCCCAAGCCGCGGCATAAAGTTTGCAGCGTCTCGGGGCTGCCAGGTCGGAGGCGCCTTGGCCCGCAGGCGCGGGCAGCGGATTATTGTAAATACATGTTGGATCCGAGGAATGTCTTGCCACGGCAGAGTGAGTGCATGCAGTTCGCTGGTCGGATTTGCCATAGATCGGAAAGTGGTGAAACTGCCGTAGCTCGCGTAGATACGTTGAAAGTTTTGTTCGAGCAACACCACAGATTGATGTTGGAGCTGTGGAGTTTGGACTGCGTGAAGGTGAAGGGCCATCTACAACATCATATACCAGACTGTCTGGAATTATTCGGGCACAACCTCAGTTGTTTCAACAATGAGCGCAGGAACAGATTGGTCAAGAAAGTGTGTGTGTTGTATGTAAAGATGGAGAATCCGTCTCTGCCGATTTTGGTCCGCATTATAATCGATTTGGAAGCCCGCGCGAAGGGGGGGGCCTTCACCGCGAACCGATTGGCGTCGGCGGTCAAGCATACACCTGAATTGCTGCATCCTTTAACTGAGCTGGGCTTTGGGCAGCCCGCTAATGTTTTCATGGCGAAGCGCATGGAAGTGGGCATGCAGAAGTTGCCCCCGTCAGATTTGGCGCGCGCGCAATATCCGACAGGGCAGCGCAAACGCGGCCTAGTGGTGGCATTCGTGGACGCTCATTGGCTGGAAGGCCCTATTCGTCAAGCGTATTTCGCCGCGTTGCGTGCGCTTGCCGCAGACGGCGAGTTGCTGGCGCCAACCGCGGTGCCTGAGCTGGTGCAGGTGTCTTGGATTACCAGTGTTCACTGGAAGAGCAGGGTCGGCGATAAATGCCGCCCGGTTGTCCGCCCGAGCTGATGCAAAACATACCTTCTCCTCCTCCCCCTCCTCCCCCCTCCCCCCCTCCTCAGTCGCTCCTCCTCCCTCCGCAGGCGAGCCTCGCGGGGCCTCGGTGGGCGCGTTCTGATTTTTTGAATTTCGAAGCGAATCCAGCCGAGGCGACGACGGAATCCGAGAAAGTAGATCGGCCTCCCCCCAAGTAGGACCCCGCCGGAATCGCAGGGCGCGTTCTGGTTCTCTGGAATATCGAAGCGAATACAGCCGAGGCGACGATGGAACCCCAGAGTAGGTTGGCCTTGACGTCCAGCTCGGCCTCCAGTCCTGCGGGGCAGGCCGCGCGCGGCGGCGGGGCGGTTCGGGGAGAGCGGGCGCGGGGAGGCGAACGGAGGATGGGCGAAGGGAGGACGAAGAGGAGGAGGGGGAGGAGGAGGAGAAGAAGGAGGAGGAGCATTTTTTACGATTTGTTGTTTTCTTTGCTCCCAGTGGCCGCTTGGCCCCTGGGAGGTTCGCCCCGGGGGCCGAACCGTAGGAGGGGGCGGAGGAAAGAGAATGAGGAGGGGCGGAGAAAAGAGGAGGATGAGGAGGGGGGGTCGGCAGAGAAGCTGCAGCATTTTGTGGTTCAAAAATGCATCCTCAAAGGGAGTTTGATTTTGGGCCAGAATCCCTTGGCCCCGTCGCTGCGACGAAGGAGCCTCTTCCATGCGGCACGCTAATGAGCGCGCAGGCGGCGAAGATCTTGGCGGACCACAAGGTGAAGGTCACCGTGCGTGATCGTGGACGCGGCGGCGGCAGGGACTTGCAGTGCGTCGGCCGCTCGGGGAACCTGGCGTCGGCGAGGTTGGCAGCGCTCGAGGTCATCGAAGCCAACGGCCGAGCTGGTGGCAGGAAGGCGCCCTTGGACCAGCACGCGCAGCGGGTGGCGGACAGGGCGTGCCAGGCGTCGCTCAAGCGGCAGAAATCACCGCAGACACAGGCGCAGGTGGACGCGCCGCCCTGGGATAGCTGGGCCGAGGAGTGCGGGGTGCCACCGCGGGCGCACGCGCAGGTGGAGGCGTCGCCCTTGGACAGCTCGGCCGAGGAGTGCCAGATGCCATCGAAGATGGCTGCGCAGGTGGGGGCGTCAGATTGGCACAACTGGGCCGAGCGCAAGCAGCGCGAGCAGCATGCGCACGAGGTGGTGGGCTCCGACACGATATGGGCTTCAGGACCGCCCGCCGCCTGCTATTGCGGGGCGGGGGAGGGGCGAGGAGAGGGAGGGGGGGGGGGAGGGGGGAGGAGGAGGAGGAAAGGAGGAAGAAAAGCAGGAGGTTCCTCACTCTTCCTCCTCCTCCTCCTCTTCCCTCCTCCTCCTTGGGGTAGTCTTGAGGTCCGATGAACAGCGGTGGGGCACGTCTAGCACCGAGACGGGCCATGAGTGCCCCAAGAGACCCCCAAGGAGGCCCAAGAGGGCTCCGAATCACCGAACGATCGGCATCCAGGGCACCCCCTCCCCCCACGGACCCCCCACGGACAACGCAAAAAATGGCAACCCCACACGAAAAAATGTTGTCGAAATGGGGCGGCGCGAGAACACAGCAACATTATTTTCATGTGTTTTCAAGGAGGAATGCAGCAGCGAGGGGAGGGGGGGGCGGCAGCGTCAGGGAGGCGATTGCGCGCCGTCCTCCGCCCTCGCAGGACGGGTTCCCCTTGCAGACGAACAACGCGGAGCTCGCTGCCAGGCGGGCGGGAAGGCGCGCCGCTCGCCGCCGCTGCCTGCCCTCTCGCAACATCTCATCCTCGCCCTCCCCCCCCCTCCTCTCGTCCCTGACCCTCCTCCCTCCTACCCCTGCCCTCCTCCCTCCCATACAGCTCCATGACCCTCCTCCAACCCCCCTCCCCTCCTCTCCTCCTCCCTTGCCCCCCCCCCCCCCCCCCCCCCCCCCCCCGTCCTCTCTCCCTTGACCCCCCCCCCCCCCCCCCCCTCCACGCTGGCCCTCCCCCTCCATGCAAACCCCGTGACCCTCCACCTCCTCCACTCTCCGACTCCACCCTTTTCTCCGCCTCCGCTTCCGCCCTCTTCCATCCTCCGACTCCGACCTCCCGACCTCCGCGTTCCGAAGCAATTTAGGCCTTGCGATTTCAGCGGTTCTGCCCTCTTGCTTCCAGTGGCTCTGCCCTGGATTTCTCTTGGATGTCTTGCTCGCCCGCGGCGAGCGCGAACGGCGCGCCGTCGCCGCCAGGTGGATCACCGCTTCCAGGAGACACGGCCGCGGAGACGGCCGCGGCGGAGCAGCTGGTCATCTGCGACACCTGCGGTGACGACCCCAGCGCTGTGGACGAGGAGGACTACATCACGGTGAAGGAGGGCGCAGATACGCGCAAGGCCATCTGCCGCTGCAAGACCCGCAACAACGCGCGCAAAAGGGTGAATTCCATGAAGGTGGGGAACCCGTCCGACTTCCAGACGTGGGATGAGGTGGAGGACAAGAAGGCCTTCCTCGCGGATGCCAAGTACCTCTACGGCGAGGACCTGAGGAAGAAGATGATCGAGCAGTGCAGGCAGACGAAGACGGAGAGCGACAAGCAGACCTTCCACCAGGGGGGCAAGTACATGACTTTGTTGGAGGCCGCGGAGTTGCCCCGTTTCAAGACAGATCCAGCGAGCTTCGAGACCTTGAAGAAGCGGGCGCCGCATTTCGAGTGCGAGCTGACTGGAGCGCCGATGATCGTCGTGCCGGAGTGCGCTTTCAGCCATGATTAGTCCGTGGGAAAAAAAACACGGGAGCAGTCGCGCACCATCGGCGGCGAGAGGATCGCGCCGAAGAGAAAGGCGCCGGCCAACAAGGCGAAGCAGGAGAAGAAGGACAAGCCCGCCAGGCCGTTGCCGCAAGGGCTCGTCAACAGGGCCAACCTGTCGCGGGACAGCGTGCTCGAGAGCTTGACGCAGTTGACTCGCATCCAGATGGTGCTTCCGGACGAGTCGGCGAAGCAGTATGTGCCTGGGGCCTTGCAGGGTAAAGCAGACGACCTGATTAAGGGCTTGGAGGCCGCCTACGAGAGCGGCAGGGACGTGCTCGCGAGGAACCACGTCGACGATAAGGGCCAGCTCGCGCAGATCATCGACGATATGAAGAAGGCGCACACGGCGGCTACCATGCACTACGACAAGATTTCAGGTTCGCGAAGACGACGAGGACGAGAAAGGAGGAGGGGTGGAGGAGGAGGAGCAGGAGTTGGAAATGCACGGGAATAAGGAAGATGGAGGAGGACGAGGAGGAGAAGGAGGGGGATAAGGAGGAGGGACGAGGGAGAGGAGGGCCGCCACAGGTCTGCTGGAGGAGGCCCCCGAGCATCAGAGGGCGGCTTGGTTCATCGAGCTGGAGAACGGCGAAGAGGAGGCCGCGGCGGAGGACGAGACGGAGCCAGCAGATCTTGGCCAGGGCAGCCCTTTGAAGCGCGCCCTAAGTGGGGCCGAAGCGAGCCCTTCGAAGCGCAGGGTTCCGCTCGGGACGAAGTGCATCGCGGGCGCCGCGGCCGCGAGCCAAGGCAAGGACAAGAACGCGGACAAGGGCAAGGGCGCGACGAGCAAGGGCAAGGGCGATAGCGGCGCGAGGCGCGCCGCTGCGCCGAAGACCAAGGGCCGCGGGAAAGGCAAGGGCAAGGGCCGCGGGAAGGGCAAGGCGAAGGCCCAGGCGAAGCCCAAGCTGTGAGAGCCTGAGGCAGTAGGGGGTGCGCCCCCCTCCCATCCTCTTCCACATTCCTCGTTCTCCTCCACAACCATAGCCCCCCCGATGCTCCTTATCTTCCTCCTCCTTGTTCGGAGCAGGGGGAGGGCCGTTTTTAGCTCCCCAGGGGGGGTCAGGGCCTAAATCGGCTTCGTTTTAGCGTCTGACCCCCGCCCCCCGCGGGCTAAATTCTGCAACGCTCCGTGACGCGGATCTCCTCCTCCTCCTCATCATCTTTCCTCTTCCTCTTCAGGTGCCCGAATCACTCGCCCCTCGGGGCATCTCCGCGCGGAGGTGCGCTCTCATTTGCCTCCGGATGACAGAGGCGTGGGCGAGTCGAAGATCGAGGAGGAGGGAGGGGAGAGGGGGCGAGGGCGAGGAGGAGGAGGAGCAGAGTGAGGATGAGGAGGAGAAGGAGGAAGAGAAGGAGGATGAGGAGGGCGGTACCTGGTGGTGCCTCGGGTGGCACCCCCAGGCGCGTGTGGGGTGGTACCTGGTGGTGCCTCGGGTGGTACCTCCAGGGGCGTGTGGGGTGATACCCTCCACGCCGAAGGTGGTACCTGCTTTTCGTGTGGGTGATACCTCCAGGTGCGTGTGGGGTGGTGCCTCCAGGGCGTGTGGGTGATACCTCCAGGGCGCGTTGGGGCGATACCTCGGGTGGTACCTCCAAGGGCGTGTGGGGTGACAACTGAGGTGGTATCGTCGTCGTCGTCGGTCGTCGGTCGTAGGTCGTCGGTCGTCGGTCGTCAGTCGTCGGTCGTCGTCGATCGTCGATCGTCGGTCGTCGGCCGTCGGTCGTCGGTCGTCGGTCGTCGGTCGTCGGTCGTCGGTCGTCGTCGTCAGTCGTCAGTCGGCGGTCGTCGATCGTCGGTCGTCGGTCATCGCCGACGCCGCCGCCGTCGTCATCGCCGCCGCCGTCGCCGTCGCGGCCGCCGTCGGTCGTCGCCGACGTTGTCGCTGCCGCCGTCGCCTTGGCCGTCGCCTCCGATGCTGCCGCCGCCGTCTCCGTCGCCGTCGTCGCGCCACCCTTGCCAATCCCCGCGCGCCCCCCCCCCTCCCCCCTCGCGCCCGCAGGCCAGGCTGCACAAGCAGATTGGCAACAACTGCGGCGACAGCAGGGACCATGGCGATGAAGGCGCGCGCCGCCCAGATGATGGAGGGCGGGGGCGGAGGATGAGGGGGGGGGGGAGGAGGGGCGGTAGGGAGGCAGATGCCTCTCTACCATCAACATTTTTTTCGTAAGCTCCCAGGGGCAGGTTGGCCCCTGGGAGGTTCGCCATGGGGCCTGGGGACCAAACCATAGGAGGGGGAGGAGGAAAGAGGAGGAGGAGGAGGAAGACGAGGAAGAGGCCTGCTCCGCCCCTCCCCCCGCCCCTGACCCTCCCCCCTCCTCCCTGGCCTTCCTCCCCCCATGCAGATCCTGACCCTCCTCCTTCCTCCCTCCCCCCACCCTACCCACTCGTTCCTCCTCGTCTCTCCCTGACCCTTCTCCCTCCATGCCACTCCAGACCCTCCTCCCTCCTTCCTCCCTCCTCCCTCGTCCCTCGTCCGTCCTCGTCGCGGCCGCCGTCGCCTTGGCCGTCGCCTGTGGACGTCGCCGCTGCCGCTGCCGTCGCCGTCGCCTTGGCCGTCGTCGCGCCACCCTCCTGCCGTCCCTGACCCTCCGCACTCCTCCCTGACCCTCTTCCCTTTATACAGCTCGTCGTCGCGCCTCCTGCTCCTCCTCGTTCTCCTCCACCGCCGTCGTTTTGGCTCGTCTGACCAGGCATCGAGGTGAGGCTCGCCCGCCCTCTCATACGTGAGGCTCGCCCAACGTCGCCCCCTCGTCTCCAGCGATGGCGGCGCCCGCATCGCCCACCGTCGCGAAGGCGGCGCCCGCGTCGCCCGCGTCGCCCGCGTCGCTTGGCCAGAGGCTCGGGAGGGCCTGAATCGGCGCTGAATGGTTCAGGCCACAATCGCTTCGAACGGCCAAAGTCGACGTCGTAGACGTCGTGGCCGTCGTCGTCGCCGTTCGTCGTCGCCGCCGTCGTCGTCGTCGTCGTTCGCCGTCGCCGTCGTCGTCGCCATTTTTTAGTTATCGTGGCCTGAACCACTCAGCGCCGAGCCAAGCCCTCTCTCCCAGGGAGTGGTGCCCCAACACGCCGCAGTCTCTGAATGGTCCCCCTGGAGGCACGGCCAGGCCGATTCCGCCGACTACAGGCAGCCCTTCGCCGCGGACGCCTGCGCTCTCGCCGCGGACGCCGCTCGGCGCCAGGCCGTTCAGCCCGCGGACGCCGCTCGGCATCCTGACGGCGTTCTCGCCGCGAACGCCG
>CAUYUJ010013002.1:746344-830959 GCA_963575745.1 Prorocentrum cordatum | reverse complement strand
CCTCTGTGCCTTTCAGCACTTGGTACTTTTCATCTCGGTCGACGTGCTCCGTCAAAAGCATCCCCATGCCCTGCGCCAAAGGCAACATGCCCAGCAGATCGCCGCATTGCCGGTCATGCCGTGACAACCACTCTTTCTTTTTCCATGGCAGCGTCGGATCTTCTCGAAGCGCATCAATGGACATGCAATCCTTGGCCGGACACCATACCAACTGTACGCCACGTCTGACAGCGTACAAACGCGATCTCAGCTAGTTGATTTCGTATCTCAGATCGTTATTCGGCACTGCGCACTGAACGTTTTCCATGTCGCCCTGCCCCATGATGTGTGAGGACGCTATAACTCGATGACGAGATACTCGGTCTTCTCGACAAACTGAACACTCCATGGCGCGCAACGTGGGCCACGTGGATCCGGACCGTTTCAATCGTCGCCACCTCGCTGGCAGTCCAGCGCAAGCCGACTTCTTGCAGTCGGGAGCCCCGTTGACCCAACTCCCTGGAACGCTCGTCTCGCTTCCATGCAAAAACGCATAGTTGTCATCGCTGAGCTCCGACACGCGAATTTCGTCCAAAACTGAGTTCCACCACCGGTCCAAGCACCTGTACGGCCGAGTAAGCTCCGTCAACCCCTGGACGCAGTTCCACATCAGCTCCAATCCTCTCCGCGCAGGGACAGTCTCCTTTCTCTGAGAGTGGTTCTCAACGAACTGCTGTGGTACTTTGTGCAACGGCGTCCCTTCTGGGCAATCCAGCTGGTAACTGTCCCCTATGAAGCCCATGTTGATGCCCCCCCATTCGCGAACTCGTCCAGCAGCGTCACATTTATACCGTGACGCGTCTGACACCCCATTCCTGATCTGATTTTCTACCTCAGCAAATAACTGGGCCGATAGCATGAACACTTCGTCTATGACAAGGACCCTGCACAGTAAACATCTGCTTTGCACGGGTTGACTTGCCAGATGCGCATCCACGTTGCTTTCCACCACAGCGCTCTTCATGAACGGGTTCAGGCCCGCCAAGAAGTGCACGGTGCTTCCTCCTAGTTCCGCCGCAAGCTTCACTTGCAACGTGCATATGTGAAAATGCACTCCCCGCTTCCAGCCCATCACTTCTTCGAAGAACGATACTATCTTTCTCGTGCAAAAAGACTTCCCTGCCCCTGGGATCGCGTGCAATAGCCACTGCAAAGGCTGCGACTCTTCCCCGACTTTTTCCAACCCTTCCTTGACCACACGCTCCGTCCACATGGAAATGTACCTTTTCTGCTCGTCGCTGCGCATGCTGCAGTTCTTGTCCAGCCAAGTGGAGGCCTCTGACCATTGCGGCGCTTTTTTACGCTCCACGTGCGCGGCGCGCGCCAAGGACCCGCGGAATGTCACTGATGCTGGCCGATGGGCACGCACTGCTTTATTCACGTCATCCATGCTCCACACAGCCTGCGGAAGTTCCGCGCAGCGAGTCCCGACGTCAGCCCCCACGTGCCCGCGCGCCTCTTGCCCCCAGAAAGCTTCCGCGACGGAAAAAAGCCATGTCCACGTCGTCGGCCCCGTCCTGCCCCCTGCGGGAACCCCCGCCTCGTCGCGTCTTTAACGCATCGTCCAACTCGCCAACCTCGACAAAAGCTTCGGCATCTGAAGCATCGCCCTGACTATTCCCGCCTTCCACAGCTCCATCTTGCGGCCTCACGCTGGTCGCGCTGATCAAATTCGCGACCAACCGCCGCACCTCCTCCGTCAACGCGTTTCCGTCCAACCATGCCTTGCACGCATCTCCCCATGCCGACGGGGCACTCAATGCCCACGCTACTGGCGCATGTTTCGTGCTCCAAGTCTCTACCAGTGCCCACGGATGAAAAAACGTTAACATGACCCTCGCGCTCCGTTCCCACGTCCTCCGTCTCCCCGCGGGCATAGGGCACCCATGCATCACTGGCGCCACTGGAATTCGTCGCCTGACCATCGCCCAATTCCCACACACTTCCATTGGAACGAACGCAGCATCGTAGAACTTCACGTTCTGCGAAGAACCTTTCCTGGCCAATTCTTTTGTTATCGGCTCCACGACCCAGTACCGCTGGAACTCGTAAGGACTTAGATAATGGAGTTCCGGATCCTTTCCCTGGTACCCGTATAAGAGCCCATTCTTCTTCAGGAGCACCTCCTCCTGGCGCCCTTTGCCTTTCGTCCGCGCCCACAACATGCCCTTCTCAAATACTTGCGGCTTCCGACTAGATCGGTTCTCCACTAACGCCAAGCACGCTTCCCCCGCGAAGGTCGCAAACGGGCAACAGATCGTCACTTCTGCGGCCGTTGGTTCCTCGCCGCCAGCGTTCTCGTTCAGTTTCACGGTTTCGCTCGGCGTGCGCAATACACCGCGCGCAAAACAATCAGAACATATCCGCAGGGCATGTCGTCGCGATGCGTGCGCACAGGTCTCTCCTTTCATGGTCTCCGACAGCTGTCGGTGGCCCTTCGCCCATTCCTTCGCCTCTGCGACGCCTATGGGTTGTCTCTTGTTGCAGTAATCGCAATGGCAACCCGCCTGCGCTGACTGACTTGCTTCCGCTGCCCGGATAATATCACCCAAGGAACCCTTTTCGAAGCACAACTCCTTGCAGCTCTCCTCGTGCGTCTTTTCCGTAATTGGAAAGCGATACGGTATCTTGATATCGTTGTTGCTTCCCGTTCCAACTGATACTGCTGGCACAGCGCCGTTAATTGAACCACTATTCCGCGACGGCTCTATCGACCCTACCGCATTTCGACGTCCCTTCCATGGCATGCCCAATTCTTTTGCGAGTCCTGCACATATGACTCGCGGTGCCTCGTGGATAAGGTGATCCTTCATGAAACCATGTTTACATACATCCGGTTTCTCCTTCGTCCGACATGCAGTCAACGGCCGTCTAGTCCCCTCGGCATCCTTCGGGTGCACGTGTTCTTGCCGAGCACGAATGACCCTGTCAACGTCATCGAAATATTCCTTTTTCCACGCCTCGCCCTCACGAATCCTCTCTGCAAGGTCCATGTCTCTTCGAAGCCTCCGCTCTAGATGCGACGGCACAGCAGCCAGCCTCCGATTAGACGCATGAGCAGGCCGCGTCTCCTCGCACGCAGCCTGTTCAGTCGCTGCGTCTCTTCCAGGTCCCAAATAGCGCTGCAAGCACGCATAATCCAAATACCTCTTGTACTTCCCCATGATGTCGTCCGCGTCCGAGCTCAAAGCCTCCGCGACGTGTTCGAGTGGCCTCGACGTGTGTAAACATTCCACACATGCGTGGTAATGAATGTGTTCGTCCCGTTTCTTTTGAAATTCCGAAGTCCCCACTAATGTCAGCACGCGGCCCAAGCACCCCCCCTCCACCTCGGTCGCGTAACCTTCAGCATCTGCACTGAACTCCAAGCCTTGGTCGGTCCGACCGCAATCGGGGCAATTCATGCAAATACGCATGCCGTAAAGATGCTTGAAAGTTAGCCTCGTCTGCACCTTGAAGCCGCCAGCCGCGCTTGCGGCGCTATTGCACAACACTCGTCTTCGCACTCGAAAACTGGGCGTCTCCTCCTCTGGCAACGATTCCCGCCCGTACAATGCAGGCGCTAGTCGACTATACCACTTCCTTTCCTCCGCCGGCATGGCCTTGCACGCAGGATCGCATTCGAGCAAGCGCGCCATACGCACCATGATGGCGTTGTGGTTTTCGTCGCAGGTCAACGTCATGAAAGTTGGCAGGCCGAACCCCGTGCGAACGCTATTCGTGAGGGATCTGGCGCGACGTCTTATCTCCTGCGCCCCGCCAATGTCTTTCGACACTGCCGACACGTTGGATAGGAGTCTTCGAGCTAACATGCTCAAGCCTGGAGCGTGCACTGCTTTCGTGATATCTCCCTGTACTGGCATCCAATTGTTGTCCGGGGTCAGATGCGTTCCTTTCAGCGCCTTCACGATCTCTTCCCCGGCACGCGCAATCATGCTGGGAGTGATGACAGCGGACTCGTCTCCTGGTCGTGCCAACGCTAGCGAATACACCATTCGGCTACGATTCAATTGATCCCGAAACGCCATATTCCACAGCGTGTAGTTATACGACCAACTTGCGCGATACTGCTGCTCTATTCTACGATTCATGCACCGCGCGAGCGCAGCGAGACTCACTGAAGGCCCTTTCTGCGCAGATCGCGGGGTCGGCACGCGCCCGTAGTCTGGGTACGCAAGCGTTGACTTGTGCAGGAACGGGTAAGCTCGCGACACGAAGTCGAAAACAAAGTTTCCTCCATATGCGACCCGCTTGTGGCCACAAGCTGGTCCCCTTGCATTCTCGCCCCTAAATTCGCCCACGCACCGGTCTCCGTCAACGCCAAATCCCGCTCTGCATTCCCGCTCTTCTCTTGTAGCACAGCATTCGGCCGCGCGTCCGTCATTGCGCCTGCGACGTTGTCAGCTGCAACGTACGGACTCGCCGCTTTCTGAGCCGACACTTTGTCAAGCCCGTCATCGTGGCCAAGCTGGGAAACTAGTTCAGGCATCACCCCAAATTCCGGCAACCGAGCCTGTGCTTTTTCCTGCGCGCCGCTCATGTCCAAATCCGTGTAGGAAGGGTGGCCGCGCTGTTTCGCATCCCGAATCAACTCCACGACGACGTCGCGGCGCACGGTAGCATTCGCTATCAGCGACGCTGGCAAAGGCCCAGACGATTTGAGGAGAATGCGCACAACCTTGCCCACGTCTTCTGCGCACCGCGGCACGTCGACGCCTTCGGCCTCTATTCTTTTCAATTCTTCCAGTGCGTCTGCCAGAGGCATTGGCCACATCGAAATGTTCCCCCTCGCCGCTGTCCGTCGACTTTGTTGAAACGCTGGCTGCATGAACATCGGCTTCTTTGCCCGACGCCCCGCTGCGTCTTTCTGCATAAGATCTTCCACATCTTGGAGAATGAAACATATCAGCCCGAGACAGCGCGGCGACGCGCACAAGAGCTCCAAATACGTCGCGCGCTCGTCATATATGAAGGAGCTGCTAAAGTATGTCCACAAGTCGCTCGTCAAAGCAATGCAAGGCTGCTGCGGCGGGTTTTCTGCCAGAGCGCTGGCGCGCGTGTCACAAAGTGGTGTTCTGCAATTTGAACACAAGTCCTTTGCTCGTCTCGCCCTGTGATTTGCGCAGAGTACGTCTTGCCGACATCCGATGAAACACTTGCACTGCCCCCCCAACCAGGCCCCCACTTCCCATTCCTCTAGCTCTTCTTTCCACGGGCTCTCTCTGAGATTCGTCGAACACCCGCTTGACGCGCGACTGCCGTACTTTGCCAAATACGTTGTCCTGCCGAAGATCACCTCTGCCTGTTCTTTCGTGAGCCCTAAGAATTTCGTTTTTCCAGCGAACGCCGGAAAGCACATGATTCGCCCACCGCGCAAGGACGACACCATCGCATGGGAACACGCACAACTGAAGCACACCACGCTTTGCACGCTGTCCTCAGGCTCCACAGCATCCCACAAATTCCGCAGAGCACGTCGATCTGTCGACGCGGAACACAACGGGGCCCGCCTGCGACACAGCAGGCTCGCAACTTGATTCAGCACTGTCTCCAAACGGTGAAACTCGTGCAAGCCATCATGGTAATAAGCAACTGCCTCTGCGAGAACAGGACTCCAATGCTCCGCTTTGACATGCTCCCACCTGTCTCTATTGCACGTCCCCGTCCAACCGCAATTTTTCCAAAAACAATGCATTTTGGGAAGTTCAACGCCGTTGTCCAACATTGCTACGGTGACGGGGTGCCCACCAATTACATCCGGAACAGTGGCCCACGAATGCCACAGCTTCGCCATTTCCTCGAACCGCGCTTCTTGACGCGCTCGCGGATGGGGCGATCCGTCGGAGGGAAGCGTTCGCGCCACAACACGGCCGACGCGCACCTCGCTATATACAGTCTCAGCCTGGCCCCTTGTCTCGGTCATCGTCGCCGCCCCACTCGGACCATCGAGCCATTTCTGATTGTCGTCACGTTCTCTCTCGTTTTTCGACTCCGATCCAGCACTCGCGTCTGCGGTATCTTCGTCCACGTCGCTGTCTTCAGGCGGGAGAATCTCTTCCGCTATCAAGAGCGGACCCACCGCTCCCGGGCTCCAATATGCACACCCCGCAGCTTGAGCGACTTGCCTCAAAACGCGGTCACGCATAAGCTCCATGGCTGCCGTGCTCTGTGTCTTTGCATCCAACGCCACGTTGAAATCTTCTGGGGCGCCCTCATAATGAACCATTCTGAATGCATACTGCATCGCATTCGCCGACTGTCTGCTTGCGAACTTTTCCATCGCGCGGTCAATCTTCAATATCACCAACTGCCCCCCGCACCAATCGAGAAATGCTTGAATGAGCAAGTGGTCGCAACACATGCGCCGACACCCCCAGTCCCGCGCCGCAACTCCGCAACAGCGATCTAATATATACGCGAATGACGCTCTGTCGCCCCCTGCGAGGTGTCGCCGCTCCATCGCGCGGGGTATGCCGTACTCCCGAAGCGCCTCCAAACGTTCCACGCCAAATTCGTCGTGCGAATACGTCTTCCATTCGTTTCGATTTCCTACCATGCTATGCAGCGCGACCATGGCGAGTTCCCAAACAAGTTCCGTACTTCCCAGTTCCAACTGCTGCAACGCAGCTCGCGGGAAAAAAAAAAAAAAAAAAAAAAAAAAAAAAAAAAAAAAAAAAAAAAAAAAAAAAAAAAAAAAAAAAAAAAAAAAAAAAAAAAAAAAAAAACGCACCTGCAACCTCGCAACCCAATAGCGTTGGATCCGCCGCGCGCATGTCCTCGACGAGGCATTGTCCTTCTACGACTCGCCCATTGTCCTCGCCCAACCATTCTCCCACAGACCGCTTCCTTCCTTCTACTCTGCGATCTTCTGCGCGATCCCCGCACCCCAAAGCTACCGGGCCATCCTTGCCCAAGCGTGGCATCCACGCGTATTCGCACGGCTCAGATTTCGCGGCGTCGCGATCGCCTCCTCAGGCGTCGCTCCGACCGACCGCCCTATTACCATGACAACGCGCGGCGCGTCGATCGCGACTCCGTTTACGCGCGCGAAGCGCCCAACCGGCTTGAGCCGAATGGCAGCGGCGACGGTGGCCATCATCGCACCCATCACCATCCTCCTCCATCATCGTCGACAGTGATTCTAATACACGCAAGACGACCATCGTCTTATTCTACCTCGCCACAGTCACCCTGTTTTGTTCTCTTTTCTTTCATCCTTTTGCTTTGCCCCCCCCCCCCCCCTTCCGCGCCTGCGTGGGCGCGGACTGTCTTTGCACAGTCATGTATTATTCCTCGTCGCGCAACGGACAGCATGATTACAATTCCGTCTCATAAACTCCACATATTCGCAAAATACTCTCACTCCCACGCCACTCAACCGCATTCGCGAACATCGGTGGAACTCGCATGTGGACAGCGGCCATGGTTGGGAACCGCGCAGGCTTAACTGAAACACCCTCGCTCAATCAAGAGACGCGCTATCATCAGTGAAATGCACAGCGCAATGCCATTCCGTACCCATTATCTTCCTTCTCTTCTCTTCCGTTCTCTTCTTCCCTTCCTCCTCACATTTTCCTCTTTCTTATCCTTTCTGGCTCCCCCCTCTTCCTCCACCTTCTCCTCCACCTTCCCCGTTACTCTCATCGAGGGACCATCAGGGAAGAAATCATCACCTTGCATTACGACCATCACCATCGTTCCATCGACCGCCATGGTTTCGGACTCGCAATGCCCCAGAAACGCAGGGGGCTTGCACCGCCTCCAAGTGCGCCTTGATCACGCGCGCCGGCGGCGCCGTACTCGGCGGGCGCGGTCCTTCTGCAACGCACGACACAACACGCGGCCGTTTTAATGGTATCAGCGAGAGCCCAAACACAGCGTTGAGGACGCTCCTCGCATATGACCCTACCCACCCGTCATTCACATCGGACTCCCAAACCGTCTCCAAATATAGCCTCTATCGATGCCACACGCGAACCTACCATGGACGTCCTCTCAAGGCCCTTTTCGAACCGTTTAGACCCCCCACGAGGAGACCAGCGCACCCCCAAAGGGCCTCCCCCCGTGAAAACGCAAATCAGCACACCAGGCGCTTTAAGACGAACTTCCTCTTGTCATTTTTTTCGTGTTTTTTTTGAATCCCTTTTGGAACCGACTTGGAGCTCTCTTGGGGCGCCCTCGGGGCTCTATTTTCGATGCGCCCCTCGCCGCGCGAGCTCGTTCCTGTGTGTCCCGGAACCTCGAGATCCACAAAAGTCCACGACAAGGAATCCCGTTTCCCCTGATCCCTCAGCAGACGGGAGCGCCCTGCGGGAAACGGGCCCGGGGCCCGAGGAAAAACCCCAAGAACCGCTCGTGCAAAGAAGTCCTTGTGCGGACTCTCCGGGGGCCCTCCGAAGGCCCTGCGGGCTATGTCCAGCATGAGTGTGTTGGAATGCTCCTTCTTCCAACCGGTGTTATACGGTCATAGACGCAATGCGGGCCCATCAGAGATGCATCGGGCCAAATGGGATCATAAGGAACACAAAAAGTCATGACGCTATCTTCGTTCATCGTTCCTCCTTCATGGCATGCTCCCATCCTTTCTTCCTCAAGCATCGCGCGTTCATCGCAAACCACGAGGTCCTGATGGCGCACTTGGATTGCCCTCGGCCACCCCGCACTCGTAGCACCGATCCCGAACAGAGAAAACCAGAGCGCCGCATGCCGAACACGCCCAGTCACCAGGCCGCCCCCGTCCACAAAAGGACAGAGCGATGGAAAACGGACAGATCTGAGAATACAACAAAATGGAATACTATGAGTAACAACCGCTCTGCGGTGCACCAGGCGTTTGCGCATCACGTGCCCCCTTCCCCTCATGGGTCCTACTGGACCCCTCTCCTGACTTCGCAAGGACACCCCCTCTCATCTCCAGCCACCACGCGCGCCCGGAAAAAAATCTCACGGAAGAACTGACAAGACACACACAACAACATTGTGGCGAATATGTTGGCACGGACCCATGCTCACAAAACGTAATACGAAGCGTGGGCGAATATCAAAGGGAACCATACCTACTCCACGTCTTGCCCTCATACAATTACGTTTCATCCCCCCTCCCGCCATGCTCCCACCCCCCAAACATTACCCAACCTCCCCTTTTCCCCCTCCTACCCGTTATCATATACACCCGTCAACCGCCACCAAATACGACAGAGCAATGCACGGGCAACGCCTCGAATCGCCGAATCACGCCAGCATCGCGTGCACGTGGCAGTCGAACTCCACCCGCAACCGGAACAAACCTGTCGCGTTCGTGCCATGCCCCCTCTCGCTCGGGCGACGATGACGGCAACAGCGTTTCCTGGAATTCGGCCTGCGGAGGCCGAGCTGAGGAACCTGGGGACGTCCTACAGGGAACGGGGCGAGAGGGAACACAAAAGACTTCTGAGCAGCCCTCGGCGTGTTTTCGGAGGTTTCTTGGGAGCCACCGAATCCTCGTGTGAAAGTTTGCTTTCTTAAAAGAGCAGCCCCTCGCCCCACCCCGTATCTTGGCGCCCCCGACAGAAAAACAGCGGCAACGGCAATCCCGAACATCCGATGTCGAAACGAGCTCGAGCGCCGGGCCACGAGTCGGAACACTTGGTCTTTCAACATCCTTGGAGGTGCCCTTGCGATTTTCGATGGCCTTCCGAAATCTTCAGTGGGCTTCGGGACCCCCGAGCGCCCCAAACATCCGATGTCGAACCGTGGCTCGGGGCCGTACCTCGGCTCAGGGCCTTTGTTTTTCTTTGTTTTCGGACGTGCAAGACGTCTTTCGATGGCTTCTGGAGGCCTTCGGCGACGTTCGGGGGCCCCACATATCTGTTGGGGTCGTCAGTGTCGTCGCCGTCGTCGGCGTCGTCGGTGTCGTCGTTGTCGTCGCGGTCGCCCCCCTTACCACGGCCGTCGGGGAGCTCCCAGGGCCGCCGAAGACTAGCCAGAAACCCGATGCGGGACTTATGTCCGGGCCCCGGGCCCCCCCCCGGCCTACTCGTAGATGTAGATACATACACAGATACACACATATAGTCATATGTACATATGTATGCACATGTACGCATATTATGTGCTCACGTATGCATTCATGCATGCATGCATGAATGCATACACACATGTACGCGTGCACACATGCATGCATGTATTCATGTATGCACATATGCCTGTATGCATGTACGACAGTATGCATTCTTGCATGTATGTATGCATGCATTCAAGCATGCGTGCATGTATGCTTGTGCATATACACACATGCATACACAATTTCACACGCAGTCCACACCAGTGTTCATTCCGACTTCTGGGCCTCCGACCGTGCAAACCACGATGAGACAGCCGAAACGGAACACCCGCTCCTGCTCCAGCGACAACTCAAGCAGCGGCCCTCCCCTTTCTGCTCCAACAGTACAACGCAAAACAAGTTAAACATCGTAACGTTCGGCGGTCCGCGAAGAGTTCTTTGGTCGGCGCTGGACCCCCCTCCACGAGCGCGCGAAGCGCGCCGGAAGCGACGCCGCTATGAGGGTCCAGCGCCGACCCAAGAAATCCGCGCGACATTCGAAAGTTCATCGCAATGCCATTCTTTTGTCGCCGCCATGGGACCTATCTTGGAACGTCGGAGGCCTTCTTGGAGCAATGGGGTTCTTTAGAAGGGTCTTGGAGTCATCTTGGGGCTTTTTGGGGCATCTGGGGGCCCTCTCTAAGCTCTTTGGGGAGTCTCGGGGTCCTCTTGGGGCTCTTTTAAACGTCTTGGGGCTTCTTGGGGCCCTCTTGGGACTTCTTTGGAGCTCTCTTAGGAGCCCCTTCGGAGTCCCGGAGAACCTCTGCCGGCCATATTGGAAGCCATCGATCAAACGGGATGGATCTCTTATCTAGGCCCCCCGCCGAGAGCCGTCAAAACCGCCTCTTCAGGCGATCTTGGGGGCCTTTCGGGCCCCTTTTTTTTTGGTTCCACGCTGCGCGTCACCTGCGAGCATTCGATACAGCACAGGACGGCGAAGCAGTCGACGCGCCAAATGCGCGCCAACCGCACGCCACCGCACCAAACGTGCGTTTATCAGGCAAACGCAAACCGAGCGAGGACGCCACATGCACACCAACCAAGTGCCAAAGGCACGCGATCATGAAAATAACGTAGCACCCCGCAATTGCGGATAAGAGTGAGGGGGCGGGCGCGGGCGACGCGAGCGTCGTCGAGCCGGCGGACCTCGCGGCCCCCACCTTCCCTGTCGATGGCGCTGTCCTCCTCCTCCTCCTCCTGCTCTTCCTCGTCCTCGCCCTCATCGTCATCGTCATCCTCTCCCTCCACCCCGTCCTCCTCCTCCCCCTCTTCTTCCTCGTCCTCCCTCTCCCCCCTTCGTCCTTTCATCGTCGTCTTCCCATCGTCGTCCTCCCCTTCATCGGCCTCCATCATCGCCCTCCCATTGACGTCCATCATCATCATCATCATCATCATCAGATTCCCCCTCCTCCCCCTTCCTCGTCTTCCTCCTCCCCCATCCTCCCCCTCCTCGTCCTCCTGCTCCTTCTCCTTTTCTTTCTCCACATTATCCTTATATCCTCTCTTCTCCCGCGTTCTCCTCGCCCCCTGTTTACTCCTCCTGCCCCCCCCCCCTCCTTTTCCAAAGATAACTGCAACGCAATCCTTTTTTCCACTTTATGATCCCCGCCTTCTTTGATTAAGGCAACTCGCCAGGGCAGAGTTGCTGGGCGGGCTGGCGTGGATGCGCGGGGCTGGAAGAGGCCCTTGCGGGCTCAGGCGGCGTGCAAACCCTTTCAGTGCGAACAATGGATGAGACACGCAACGTTCTCCGAAACAATCTTTTTGGTTCACTAGAAGCGGAGCCGCTATGAGGGCCCAACGCCGACCCAAGAAATCCGCGCGACATCTGAAAGTTCATCATAATGCCGTTCTTTGGTTGTTCCTCAGTCAGCGCTGGCACGTTTCCCAGGGCCGGCGCGTGGCTGCGCTTGCGACCACGAGCCCGTAAGCAAGCGATTCGGATCAGTGCATGCGTTTGCAGCGCGGCCGTGCGGATGGTCGCGAAGGTCCAAACCGGCCTGCGTCGTCGCTGATTGTCCGCCACCGTGCCTGGGCACGTTGAGGCGTGGGAGAACGCCAAAAGCTGTCCGGCAGGTTTCTGTAGTCTTCTCAGGGACCCTCCGCCCTCCGGGGCACGGACTGTTGACTGCACCACCCCCTGCAAAGACCCCGCAAAGACCCAGCAAAGACCCTGCAAAGACCCTGCAAAGCACCCCTGCAAAGACCCTGCAATACCCCTGCAAAGACCCTGCAAAGACCCTGCAATACCCTGCGAAGCCCCCTGCCAAGACCCTGCAAACCTAAGAGGCCCCAAGAGGCCTCCGAGAAGCCCCGCGAACCCCCCAAGAAGCCCCCAAGAGGCCCAAAAGAGGCCCCAGAGAAGCTCCCAAACGGCCCCCACGAGGCCTCGAAACTGCCTCCAACGTGCCCCCGAGAGGGCTCCCACGATACCCCAACGAACATCCAAGAAGCCTATAACCCACAACCTAGGCACGGTGGCGGGACTTGCCGCAGGCAGCTGGATAAGGATGCACCACACAACCGTAAATCCCAATTTGGAGCCACGGCTTGTAGACATTCACCATTTGGGAGAATGCTGCAACATAATCCAGCTCTAGGCACCACCGCATACCAAACCTCGTCGGGTGACGCCGCGTCGGGAACTTCTGACGTCGCCCTCGCCAGCGCACGAAACGCCGCCAATGACCCCCTATCCAACTGCCAGCTCCACTGGTTTACGCGGGTCTCAACAAACCATTTCTTGCCGCATAGGCATGCAGCGTCGTAAAGATTGCGCGGCACTGACCGATGCAATCTGTCAATCGCGAATCGCCGAACAAGAGCGGAAAATAATTGCATGAATTTGAGCACCTCTGCACGGTTGATCGAGCTGGGCAGGGATAACACAGGTTTCTTGCGCAACAATCTTCTGGCAGTTCTGCTGAGCCCACACGCTGTCATGACAAAATCTAGCAGGTCCTGGTAGCGCTGAGCGCGCTCCGGATGCCCCTCTCGGCGGCTCTCGCGCGCCCCTGTTCTATAAGCGCGCCACTCGCAAAGTCCGCCACCGCGCTTTCAGCGGTAGGTGCCTGTCGCGACATGCAGCCCCAGGCAAAGCAATGCTGAAACTCCTAACGCATCGAGCACCAAATGCGATCATTGTGATAACTCGTCCCCCTCCTTTTTTTCTCAGCTTTCCAATCAAAAATATATATATATATATATATATATATATATATATATAAGGGGCACGGGCTCAGTGAACCCTAGCGTCTCTCCTGCTCCCCCACCGCCCAGGGCCGACCACCGTAGCGGAATTGCGCGACAGCGCCACTGGACAAGTGCTGAAACATATGAAAACATACTGATACTACCCACTCACCACCAAGGACAGCCTCCACCACCCACACGAACAACGGTCGCAAGCTCGAATATAACGCAACCATACTTTGCAAGGTGCACTTTTCCCCAGCGAGCCAGCGGCAGGCCATGTCGGCCCCGTCCCCCAGATAATGCAAGTTCCAATCGTTTACTAAATGAGGCCTCAGCAAGCGGATTGAAACATAAAGTGCACGGCGGATGAGCACGTTCAAGAAACAGCTTCCGCACCCCAAAGATACCAAAATTACCCTAGCATCTCCCTCCTCGCGCATTCCGCTCGATAGATTCTGGATGTGGCTCATGGCGACGAGAATAAGAGGAAGCCTCACAAGGGCTCGCAGCAACCATATGCCCGCCTCTTCCTTCGCGATTTCGGAAACACCAACGGCCGCGGCGCGTTCGTCTCGAAGAGCCTGGTGCCGAGCTCCATTGGATGTCCTGGCAGATGCGCTTCTGGCGCTTGCCTCCGCCACATCTCTGCGAGCCCGCAAGAGAGCGTTCTTCCATCCGGAACCTGACTTGACACCGAAGATTCTACCAAGCTCGGATTGCAAATCCACCAATCGCCGCTTGCCGGTGTGAAGAGGCGCGCAAAACATGGCATCGACATCTCCCCGATTTGGCGTCTCATCGAAGTTCCAGGATGCCCAGGAAAGCCTCCAGAAACGTTCCAAGACAGCACAAGAAGCCCGTAGACCGGCCCCAAGACACCCCGAGAAGAACCCGACACGGCCCAGGAGGCCACCAAAACAACCCGCCAGAAGACGGCTCCAAAAGGGCAACCAAAAAATGAAGAATCGAACTGCCCCCCCTGAGACAGCTTCGGGGCGGTCCAAGAAAACCCTAACATGTCCCTGGGCCCGGAACAGCTTCCAAAGAAACTCCGAAACATCGTAGGGGGGGAAAAAAAAAAAAACGAAAACCCTCATATTCATAAAAATGGCCCCCAGGAGCCGCTAATCTGGACCAGACGCCTTCCAAGAACGTCGACCTCTCATTATTCCAGAGGGTGGGCGGAACGGCGTAAGCCACATGAAAATTTTGTCTTACTTTCCGTGGGCTTCTTATCATACCGATTCGAAGCAGACACCAACAGCCTCTGTGCTCGCAAAGATGGCTTCTCAACCGTCCCTTTCCCGGGCATGATGATGAGCTGATGAGCCGCGAGCCTTGGGCCAGAAGAGCTACGGACATACAACAACGACTCAGCAGCCTTCGAGACAGTCCTGAGACGGGACAAAGTGCCTCACAGGAGCTGTCAACGGCCAGAGCACCAGACAGGCCCACAACAGGTCTTTACAACAATCCATCTGGCCCACCACCGACCATCGAAACCAGTGCCTCCACCTCTCCTGGCTCCCTGGTCCCCTGTACACCATATACAAAAAAATTCTCCGAACCGCGTCCAGCCGCAACGACGATCCAAAGCTCCGAACCAAAACACACACAGGGCCCGAGAAGGGACTCCCAAGAAAAGCCGCTACTCCCACCAGCTCTCTCGGCGTTGGTCGTGTAGAGCGTTTCCTTTCCCAGGTTCCTAGCCAACGCCCTCCCCATACCCTCTCCCCTGGAGTCTCTCTTGCCCCCTCCACTAACCCCTCCCACACCCCTCCACCCCCCTTCCACAAACTTCTCCCACCACCCACACCCCGGGAAAGCACCAGGATGGGGCCAACAGAGGCCCAAGAAACCACAAGAGAGCTGCTGAAAAGCCAAAACCAAAAAGATCAGTGACGTTCTCCTCGCCCTCTCCTGGGCCCCTCCGAGACTCTCACACCTTACCCTGGCCCCCTCTTGGCCGTCTCTTGGGACTCTCGCACCTTACCTTGGCCCCCTCTTGGCCGTCTCTTGGGACTCCAAGAAAGCCACCGGAGGGCTCCAAAAGCTCCCCAAGAAGGCTCCAAGAGGGCGCCATGGGTCTCATCGAACCGCCGTTTTCGATGAGACCTATCGCGCTCCTCTTGGAGCCCTCTTGGGGCCTTCTTGGCCCCCTCCGGAGCTCCTCGAGGACCAGCCCACTCTGTCCTGGCCCCATCGAGGGGCTACAAGAGAGTCCGTAGAGGGCATCAAGAAAGCCTCAAGAGGGCTCTAAAAGAAGAGGCCCCAGGTCTCATCGAACCGCCGTTCTCGATGAGACCTGGCGCGCTCCTCCTGGAGCGCTCTTGGGGCCCTCTTGCCCCCCTCCTGGTGCCCCTCGAGAGCCCTCTCACACTGTCTGGGTCTTTTTCTGGCTCCAATAGATCTCCAACAGGGCCTTACGAGGGCTCCAAGAGGGGTCCCAAAGAGCCCAAAATGGGCTCCAGGACAGTCCCAAGAGCGGCGCGCGAGGTCTCATCGAAACGCCCTTTTCGATGAGACCTGGCGCGCCCCTCTTGTAGCCCTCTTGGGGCCCTCTTCTCCCCCTCCTGGTGCCCTCGAAAACCCTCTCACACTGTGTAGGTCCTCTCTTCTGGCTACAAGAGATTTCCTACCGGGCCTTACGAGGGCTCCAAGAAGGGTCCCAGAGAGACCCAAACGGGCTCCAGGAGAGTCCCAGGAGGGGCGCGCGAGGTCTCATCGAACCGCTGTTTTCGATCAGACCTGACGCGCCCCTCTTGTAGCCCTCTTGGGGCCCACGTGGCCCCCTCCCAGGACCGATCGAGGACCCTCCTACCCTATGCTGGCACCTTCTTGGACCCCTCTTGCATTTTCAAAAGGCCACCATAGAACTCCAAGACAGCTCCTAAAAGGCTCCAAGAGGAGCGCGCCAGGTCTCATCGAACCGCCGTGTTCGATGAGACCTGCCACGCTTCTCTTGGAGTCTCTTGAGTCCTTCTCGGCCTCCTCCCATGCCCCCTAGGGGACCCCCCATCCTGACCTGGCCCCGTTGAGAGGCTCAAAGAGAGCTCCTAGAGAGATCCAACGAAGCCCCAAGAGAGGCCTAAGAGGGGCGACCCAGGTCTCATCGAAACGCCCTTTTCGATGAGACCTGGTGCGCCTCTCTTGGAGCCTTCTTGGGGCCCTCTTGGCCCCCTCCTAGGGCCCTCCAGAGCCTTCCCTCCGTTTTCGCGTCCCCTCTTAGGGCTCCAAAAGAGTTCCAAGAGGGCGTTACGAGGCCTCCAGGAAGGCTCCAAAAGGGCCTGAAGCCCCTCCTACTCCTCCTGACCCTTCCCCTCCTATTCCTCATTCTCTATCTCTCTCCTAATCCTATGCGACATCCTTTTTCCCCACTCTCTCATCCGTCCATTCAGCCTCCTTGTCCTTTTCCCTTCTTCGCACGGCCTTCGCACGTTTTCGATGAGACCTGGCGCGCCCCTCTTGTAGCCCTCTTGGGGCCCTCGTGGTCCCCTCCCAGGACCCCTCGAGGACCTTCCCACCCTATGCTGGCCCTCTCTTGGACCCCTCTTGCATTTCCAAAAGGCCACCAGAGAGCTCCAAGACAGCTCCTAAGAGGCTCCAGGAGGAGCGCGCCAGGTCTCATCGCACCGCCGTTTTCGATCAGACCTACCACGCTCCTCCTGGAGCCCTCTTGGAGCCTTCTCGGCCTCCTCCCATGGCCTTTCGGGGACCCGCCCATCCTGTCCTGGCCCCGTCGAGAGGCTACAGGAAAGCCCCAAGAGGGATCCAAAGAAACCCCAGGAGGGACCTCAGAGGGGCGCCCCAGGTCTCATCGAACCGCCCGTTTCGATTAGACCTGGTGCGCCTCTCTTGGAGCCTTCTTGGGGCTCTCTTGGCCCCCTCCTAGGGCCCTATATGAAGTCGCTCTTGACGCTCTCTGGGCGGCCTCTTCGGCCTCATGGAGCCCCTCTTGCAGCTCTCCCGGGGCCCTCTCGGAACGCTTCTGGGGGACTCCTGTCGCCAGGGAGTTCGCGCTGTCAAAACGACGAAAAAGCTTCTGAGAGGCTCCCCCCCCCCTAAACGCCCTCAAAACCTCCAAGAGACCCCAGGACCGCTAGTAGACCCCCCAAACGCCCGAAGGCCTCCAAAAAGAGCCCAACACATGTCCCGAGATGCTCCGAAAGGCATTCACACAAAAACATCCAAGAGACCCTGAGGGGAGTCCGCTCTCCTGGTCATCGTTTCTGGATGGGCGACGTCCACACACACAAACACACACCAGACCATACTCGACCGAGCTGGCCTTCTAGGCGAAGTCCGCCGCCGCCCAAGTGGCGGGCCAAACTTATCAGATACCACCCAAGGTCCCGCACTGGGGCAGGCCGACGAAGACCCTCAACGCTTGGAGTGGCGATCGGCCCCGCGCGTCCAGGAAATACCCCATAGGCCAAAGGAGCCCAGGCGTGGAGGCACAAACAAAAACCGGCCCGAGAGCCAAACGAGGCCCTAGGAGGAGAGCCAACGAAAATGTGAGCCACACCGGGACACCTTGGATACCAGAGGGGCCCTGGGACAGGCGCTGGGAGGAACCCTGGGGGACCGCAGACACCCCCAACACGAAATAGGCCCATATGAGGGGGGAGTCCATGGCAGAGGGGCGGGTGGCACCGGCTCCCCGAAAGCTTGGCCAGCAGCGGGGCGTTCCAGGGCCTCACGACGGAGGAGGTCGACGACGCTCTCGTTTCTGGATGGGCTCGTGTGGCCACGCGAAGCGTTAAGAATATAACATTCCCCCTCCCCCTCCACCTCCTCGTCCTCCTCCTCCCGCTCCTCCTCTCGTTCCCACCGAGGGAGTCCCACCTCCTCCTCGTCCTCCACCTCCGCGCTCTCCTCCCACCGAGGCGAAATAAATCCGCTCCGTCTCCGCCTGGCCCCCCCTTGGCCAGGCTGTCGGGGGCCCTCACGACGGAGGGGATCGACGACGCCCTCGCTTCTGGATGGGCTCGTGTGGCCACGCGAAGCGTTAAGAATATAACCTTCCCCCTCCCCCTCCACCTCCTCGTCCTCCTCCTCCCGCTCCTCCTCTCGTTCCCACCGAGGGAGTCCCACCTCCTCCTCGCCCTCCACCTCCGCGCTCTCCTCCCACCGAGCGGAAAGAAATCCGCCTCCCCTCTGCCTGGCTCCCCCTTGGCGGGGCAGTCGGGGGCCCTCAGGACGGAGGGGATCGACGACGACAGCCCCGCACGGCACGGCGCACGGGAAAACACAACACGGCGAGGCGCAGCACCACAGACACACCGCACGGCACGGCGCGCGGCACGGCACGGCACCGCACGGCACGGCACGGCGCAGCACCACAAAGACACCGCACGGCACGGCGCACGGCACGGCACCGTACGGCACGGCGCAAGGCACCGATGACACCTATCGCGCTCCTCTTGGAGCCCTCTTGGGGCCCTCTTCGCCCCCTCCGGGGCTCCTCGGGGACCGGCCCACCCTGTCCTGGCACCGTCTCGGGGCTACAAGAGAGCCCCTAAGGGGGTTGAAGAAAGCCTCAACAAAGGCTCTCAGAGAAAAGGGCCCAGGTCTCATTGAACCGCCGTTCTCGATGAGACCTGGCGCGCTCCTCCTGGAGCCCTGTTGGGGCCCTCTTGTCCCCCTCCTGGTGCCCCTCGAGAGCCCTCTCACACTGTCTGGGCCCTCTCTTCTGGCTCCAAGAGATTTCCAACCGGGCCTTACGATCGCTCCACGAGCGGTCGGGTGCCCCATGGCATCTTTCTCGAGCCTCCCAACAGGTTTCAAGAGAGCCCCAAGTGGGCCCCAGGAGAGTCCCAAGAGGGGCGCGCGAGGTCTCATCGGACCGCCGTTTTCGATGAGACCTGGCGCGCCTATCTTGTAGCCCTCTTGGGGCCCTCGTGATCCCCTCCCAGCACCCCTCGAGGACCCTCCCACCCTATGCTGGCGCCCTCTTGGACCCCTCTTGCATTTCCAAAAGGCCACCAGAGAGCTCCAAGACAGCTCCTAAAAGGCTCCAAATGGAGCGCGCCAGGTCTCATCGCACCGCCGCTTTCGATGAGACCTATCGCGCTCCGCTTGGAGCCCTCTTGGAGCCTTCTCGGCCTCCTCCCATGGCCCCTCGGGGACCCGCCCATCCTGTCCTGGCCCCGTCGAGAGGCTACAGGAAAGCCCCAGAGGGATCCACAAAAGCCTCAAGAGGGACCTCAGAGGGACGCCCCAGGTCTCATCGAACCGCCCTTTTCGATGAGACCTGGCGCGCCTCTTTTGGAGCCTTTTTGGGGCCCTCTTGGCGCTCTCTGGGCGGCCTCTTCGGCCTCATCGGGCCCCTCTTGCAGCTCTCCCGGGGCCCTCTCGGGGCGCTTCTGGGGGACTCCTGGCGCCAGGGGGCTCGCGCTGTCAAACCGTCTGTCTTGACAGCGCGAGCGTCTGCTCTCTAGGGGGACTCTCGGAGTCGTCTTGGGACTGCCTGAAGCCGCACTCTCGGACCTCGCCTCGCCGTCGTCGTTGCCGTCGCCGTTGCCGTCGCCTCCCCCTGGTCCTCATCCATTCCTCCTCCTCCTTCTCCTCGTGCCACCTTCTCATCTCCCCCTGCGATCGCGGGAGCAATGTGGTAACCTGTGCGGGGAGACGCCGATGAGGTCAGTGGAGTCCTCTGCTTTCGTAGCATGCCGCCGCCGCCTCCTCTTGCTCCTCCCACTCATCCTGATGCTTCTCCTCCTTCTCCTCCTCCTCCTCCTCCTCTCGATCGAGGCGTGACGGCCGCCACCCTGCCGACGACCGATCGAAGCCTCCTCCTCCTCCTGCTGCTTCTCCTCCTGCATCTCTGGGCAATACCATCGTCGCCGTCATCGTCACCATCGTCAGCATCCCATCCCCATCATCATAGTCACAATCGTCATCCTCATCGTCATCTTTGCGACAGCAACCGCGGTGGGCATCCACACGTGCCAACCGGAACCCTGGTTGGAGGTGGAGACCCCCCCTCCTCCCTCCCCCCCCTCCTACTGATTGTAGTGGTACTGGAAAATGGGCCCATCAGGGAAAGAAGCCGCGAGAGCTGCAGGAGCCGGCGGAGGCCCGCCGCCGGCGCCGCTGCCCCCTCTCCGCGTCTCCGCCCTCCGCGCCCGTCCCCGTGCCCCGATCTCCCCCCGCAGGGGGGGCGCCTCGGCGTTGTGCGCGAACTGCGGCTCCGGCTCCGCGAGGCGCGCCTTGGGGCGAGTGGTCGAGGCACAGTGGGAGCTCATGCCAAGAAACACCCTGCTCCTCTCCAAGGTGCCCTGGGGTTCTTCGTTTTACGAGGTTTGACATTGAGGAACACATGGTCCCCATACAATAAAATCAATGGGAATCCTTTAATTCCCGGATTGAGTTTATTGTGGAAGGGCTCTCGCGGGCGAGCCCCCACTGTGCCCGCAGGTCCCGGCGACGACAGAGCGCAGCGGAGAGCCCTCCTGCGCGTTGGGCCTCTGGAGGCCGACTCCCGGCCCCAGGGCCGTCAAAAACACAATTCAAGACGAGAGCGCGCCCCGGGGATTTTGTCGAGACAACCTGCGAACCCACGTTGCGAAAAATTGCGACGTCGGGGGAGAACGCACAGGCGCGGCAACGATGCGAGCCGGGGACCTATCCATCCCCACCGCCCCGTAGAGCGATCTTCTGGCGCCCCGGCCGGCGGTGGAAATGGTAAGATTGGGGCCCCCCAGACCCCGAATATATCCACACCTATACGCCCACCCTTCGGGTAATATGGAGGTTGTGAGGGGGGGCCAATCAACTGATGACAACTGCGATGATTGCGATGATGACGAGGCCCCCACATTCGCCCCCCCGCCCCCCCCTCAGCACGACCACCCCCCACCACCACCACCACCCAGCACGACCACGAAAGACGACCACCCAGGACGACAACCCAGTGCGACCACCCAGCACGAAAACCCAGCACGACCACCAAACACGACCGCCCACGACGACCACCCAGCACGACCACTCATCACGATCACCCAGCTCGACCGCCCAACACGACCGCCCAGCACGACCGCACAGCACGACCAACCAGCACGCACACACCCCAGCACGATCACCCAGGACGACCAACCAACGCGACCCCCCCGCACGACCACCCAGCACGACCACCCAGCACGACCACCCAACGCGGCCACCGGACACGACAAGCCGGCACGACCACCCAACACGACCACCCTGCATGACCCCGCAGCACGACCACCCAGCACGACCGCCCATCACGACCACCCAGCACGACCACCCACAACGACCACCAAGCACGACCACCCAGCACGACCTTTCAGCGCGACTACCCAGTACGACCAGCCACGTCCACACAGCCCACCCTGCCCCCCCCCCCCCCCCCCCCCCCCTCCCGCCCATCCCCCCGCCCGCCACCTCCATTAAACGCCCCCCCTCTCTCCCCCCCCCCCCCCCCCCTCGCCCTCATCCCCCCCCCCCCCCCCCCCCCCCCCCCCCCAACACACACGCACATACACACACGCACACACACACACACACACACACTCCACACACGACACACACACACACACACACACACACCACACACACACACACACACACACACACACACTCAACACCACACCACAAACCACCACCCCACCACAACCCACCCACCCCCACCACCCATCCCCCACACCTCACCCACCCTCCTTCCCCCCGCCCCGTCTTCCCCCATTCGGCTCTGCCCTCTCCCCCCCCCCCCCCCCCCCCCTCCGCCCATTCACGCGCACGCGCGCACACACACTCACACACACACACACACACGCACACCAACACACACTCACACACACACACACCACCACCACCACCACACCACCACCACCCACCACCACCACCACCACCACACACCCAACCCATCCCACCCCACCCAACCCCACCCCCACCACAACCACCACCACCACCAACACCAGCACCACCACCCACCCCACCCCACCCCACCCAACCCACCTCACCCACCCACCCACACACACACACCAAACAAATACACAGAGACACACACAAACACACACACACACACACACACACATCCCTCTACCGGCACCCCGCCCCACCACCCCACACTAGCCAACCCCCCAGACCGACCACCCAGAACGACGCTGCAGCACATCCCCTCAGCACGACCACCAAGCGCGAACACCCCGCACGAACACCCAGCACAACCGCGCAGCACGACCACCGAGCACGACCACAGAGCACGACTCTCTTGCACAACCACCCAGCACGACTGCCCAGCACGATCGCCCATCACAACTCCTTTGCACGACCCCCCAAAACGGCCACCCAACACGACCACCCAGCACGACCGCGCAGCGCCATCACCCCGCACGACCAACCAGCACGACCACCCAGCGCGACAATCCAACACGACCACCTAGAAGGATACCCAGCGCGACCACCCAGCACGGCCCTGGGGCCCTTGAGTTGGCGGCGCGCAGAAAGGTGCGGGGCCAGGGCGGACGCCGTGTAAGAAGCCAGGGAATTTCTTAAAAGGCTAGAATCTTCTTCGAAGGGCTCAGGGACGTCTAAGAAACGCTCTTGAAAACCTTCAGCGCATGCAGTTGCAAGTACCACGCGCGAGCAAGGCAACATATAAGGAAAAGAAACTACGAATAGCGTACAAAGGGTCATTTCTCTCATGGAAAACGCGTCATGGTAAAAACGAAACCGAGCCCGAAGCCATACTTAAAGCAGTCTTGGCCCTGTGACCTGTTCGATCTCTTGGTTGCTTCCGAGGCCCCCCAGGAACACCACAAATAGCCAACGATATTCCCAGGAAGTAATCTACCGAGCGATGTCCTCAAAAGCTCCCAATAAAAGTAATGCTTACACATTCCTGCGCTCTATCTTTACTGACCTCCAACCTGCCCCCAAACGCACGAGACTCGGGGCACGCGGAATATCAATTTGCTCAACCAGATGGACAAAGGCAGGTAGAGCAACAAACATATGCAGACTGGAAGTGTTTCGGCGACAACGCCCAATGGGCATCCGTAGCTGCAGCTGCCACACACAGACGCCTCAGCCGCACCCTATGAACACATTCGTGCCCAGAACGCGGCGCGCACGGCTCAAAAAATGCTTGGAGTAAAAAGACTTGTCCCACAGGGGATAAGAAAACGCCAACGATTCTGTTACGGCAGTTGGGTGCTACGCTAATATCTCCTGACCTCACGTGACACTTTTCTCATGTCCCCACCGGACTATGCTTAACAGTCGAGCGTATTCCTGGAGATCGGCCTCCAGGCATGCCTCGCGCGCGCTCCTCTCCCCCCCTGCCTGACGGCCGATGCGGTGCCAATCTTGGGCCCCGGCGCCCTGACCGCCTCAAAGCGTCAGTCCGCCGAAGCGCCCGCAACTACGGCACCCGCGCCGCGTCCGCGACCGCGCCTACACCCTTCCTACTGCACGACGACGCGAAACGCGCCCGCGCGACGCAGCCGCCGTCGGGCCCGGAAATTCGGCGGCATCGTCGATCCAAGTCTGTTTCCCGGAGCGTCGCGGCACGGGCGACCACGCGACCCTTTGTGCTTTTACCCTACTTCCGCGCCGCTCTGGGTCATCCTTCGCCGCTTCTCCCTCGCCCCGACGACGCGCTGATGCAGCGGCGCCCACTGGGAAAGGCGGAACAGAAGGCGCTGCTTTGCTCGTGGTCGTCTGCCGCCGCGCGCTTTTAGGTCCATCATCTGCGGCCTCGTCGCTGTCCGTGAAATCCACCCACTTGCGACTGCGACGCTCCTGCCCCCGGTCAGAACCGCGTCGTTCACGAGGAGAATCGACGCCGCGAGCATGACGTCCACGCTTTTCCTCCGACCCAGCGCCCACTCTGACGCTCACAGAGGCTGCGTGCTGCCGCTTCTCGAAGTCGCCCCGGCAATCCTTCCCGTGCCTGGCGCTCTCCTCGACCTCTCGCGCGCCTGCAGAACGCTCGCCTTCTGCTCGCACACGCTGACTCTGACTACCTCCGCCGCGATCATCGTCGGGGCGATCATCGCCACGACCGCCGCGGCCATCGTCACCACCATCGTCACGACCACGCCGCTGCTCGGCCTTCAGCGCGCGCCGGCGTTGTTGCTTTGCTCGCCGACGTTCGGCTTCCAAGAGCTCCACCCCTTCCAACGGGAGGTCTCTGTGCGACCTCACTGCCGCCTCAGACGCCATGTTCATCATAGCCGAGAGGACTTCAAAATCCCGCTTCTGAACCAACTCCGTCAACTCAGCCACGACGCGCCGAGTCTCCGCGTTCTTCTCTACCACCCCTAATATACGCCCTGCGAGGCCCGCGTCGTGCGTCCTAGCAGTTTCCCCACCAGGGTCGAGGACCTCAGCAATCGGGGCAGGAGAACGCGCATCTGGGATTGGCGCCGGCATCGCGGCGTCGCTCCAACCGCCGAGCGGAGTCGCGAAAACCGACCTGCCTGGCGCCGCTCCCGCGTGCGCAGCGTCTCTGAGTCCGACGCGCTGCAGACGCAACAAAGACTTGAGCCCCAATGGCTGCAGCCAAAAGCGCGCGCAACATCATCCCCCTCGGACATGTCCTGGAGCGACGCCCAAGATGGGATCATCAATACAAGCCACCACTGTTCCCCGGCAAAACTCGCTGCAACAATGCATCAATCTACAAAGAACCACCCTGACAGAGAGATCCATCAGACCCTGCCCGGAAGCAACCGATCCACAATAATATCGTTCAGAACGCAAAGAATAACGACCGTTTCCTAACCACTCCAGTCCAAGGGTGACTGAAGTTAAAATTTTCACGGACAGCCGCTTGGGGCACATGCCCCAAGCGCGCGGTGGTTCGCGACGGGATGGGCGACGAAACAGAATTTGAAAAAGGACCAGATTCTTCACCAGTGCAACCCCATTTTGGGGCGTGGGTGCACGCGGGCATGAAAACCAAAAGCACCCACACCAAAGGCGCCGCCTAAACAATGGTTGGGTGCGGCATGGAAGAAGGGAATGTTTGTGTGTGTGCGTGCTTGCGTGTGTGTGTGGTGATGATGCTGCCGGTGGCGACCGTGATAGTTCCGGGTGTAACGACGGCAAGAAGGAGAGGAGAAGCGGCCACGTAATTGCCGATATTGCAAGATCGCATCTTGCTTGCATGCGGTGATTCAGACAAAATGGAACGGTTCCAATGCAAGAGCCCACAACGGAAACTGGATGACAGATATGAATTCTGGAAGCAAATAATGACGATATAAATGCCCAAGGCGCAGTCCCACGCGAAAGAACGAAAGCGATTGAAGGCCATTGCATGAACAAACACAGATACCAAAGCTCGCTGACGAAGTCCCCACACCGTTTCCCCCCAATGGGGGGGCGGGCGTCTGCCAAACACAAAATCCACGCTTCTTCCTTGCGGGGCGCGCTGTCCCACCAAGGAACGGGGGGGCAGGAAAGACGGGGGCAATGAGAAATTCTAAATGGGTTTCCCCGTGAACGCGCCAAAAAAGATTGGCCGCGCACGTCTTCCCGACTTCTTCGTCGACAAGGCAACGCCCACCGACCGCTAAGGACCCATCGCACGAACACATCCTAGTTTTACAACAGTCCCGATTCTACGTCGCCATAAAGCTCGCCGCACGCCTTCGACAGTCAACCCAACAGGAAACCACCGAAACAGGGCATCCGAACCATCCGCACGAGAACAAGAAAGATCCGCGCTGCCATCTTGTCAACACGCGGCACAAGCAAAGCCCAGACATGTCCCACCACCCGCGGCAAGAAAGGCCGCGGCGCCTGGAGACTCGCAACCGCGCCCAAGAAACGCATCGCCCCTTCATCTGCCACTGCAAGACTTCGACGCGCGCTGCCGCAATGGACACTACTGTGGGACACGCACACAATCAGGACGTGAAACTTGGAGCTCCACTCTGCAATTTCTGCTCCCCTCATCTTGCTACAATGGACCAAAAGCGCCTCCGCTCCTGCTCGACCATGGAAACCTCGCGGCCCTCTTCCTGCAGCTGTTCCTGACAGCGTCATCGTTGTCACGATCGCGATCACAGCGCCTGTTCTTCACGTTGCTGGGACACCGTGCTCGCGTTCATCGCCCCAAACATCACCCGCAGCTCTATCATGGCAAAACATCCGACACACGCGCCAGCCGGATTCGCAACATGCCTTGCACTCACTCAGGCCCCCGCCCCCTCTCCCCGTTTTCGATGCCACTACCGTGGCCAAGCGTAACAATACGCCGACCACAGCAAGTGCCCGAGCACGAAATAGTGCACCTCAACGCCTTCCCTCACTACCCAACGCGCATGCATTCACACAATGTCGACAATGGTCACAAATGACACGTGCACCCTATGCCATCGCCCCGACGCGGTCTCCCCCAACCGCCTGCGCCAGCGAGTCGCGGATAGCAGCCCATGCTGCCAGCGCCTGAACTTGCTGCCAATGGACCTTCGGCGTCCGCTTCGGCTTCGGGCTGAGTCTCCGTTTCGGCCGCGGACTCAACCTGCCGAGACACAGCGCGCAAATGGTTGCGGAGTCACAAGGACGGCGCTTTCCGCCCATCCGACCACAATTATTCACGAGGCAACGCAAAAGGAACAGCACTGAGAGAAAGCGCTCGCGTCGAAATGCCCACGCGCGGCGACGCGGACTACTCGACGCAATGATGCGCGAGCGCTGGTCCGCAAAGAACCACGGTGCGCACCAAAAACAAAAGCCGCCCAAACCAATGCGCACGCAAGCGCGCGGCGCAAGCGTTGAACAAACGCGCAATGTGGCATGAATGAGAACACGCAACCACTGAGACCAACAGACGCATTTAATTGCTCATCTCGCAAATCCACGATCCATTCCTCACGCCGCCATGACTCTGTGCCAAACAGGCGGAGAAGCAGCAGCACAAAAAAAGGCCATCCACGCAGAGCCAGAAAGTTCTGCTGCGGCCCGCCGACGCGCTGCGCAGCGCGCGGTGCATGCCTGAAACTGCACAACCCCGCTGAAAGCTGTTGCCGCTACCGCATCGTTTCCTCGCCAGTATTGTGATTGCTTCTGTATGTCCCCCATTCTCGACATCCTACTCCTCTTCGTTTCCGTCTCTTACTGGGTTCGCGCGCTCGACTACCTCATCCATGCCCCGCCCGTCTCCTCCACCTCCTCCGTTTTTTGCAAAAAAAAAAAAAAATAGAACCGCTTCAAAAAGAATCTCTCGCCCGCCGCCACCTGGCGCTACTCTTCCTCTCTATCTCCGCCTCAGCCCTATGTCCACCTCTTCGTTTTTCAAGCGCCAACATCACGACATCGCACTAACGCGGCAACGGCATTGCGCACAAAGCTCTGAAAGAAATCGCGCGCCCGCGCGGAACGTCTGTCTCGCGTCGCCATCGCGGCGTCGCTCCTACCGCTGAGCGGCGTCGCGACCACGGACCAGCGCGACGCCGCCCCCGCGCGCGCCCGCGATTCGGCCCCTTCAAACGCCAGACTACCACCGCCCGCCGACGCGTATCACTTCAGCGCGATCTCTTTCGAGACGGGCCTCGGCGCCTCCCCCTCCGCCACGACGCGGATGAACGCATCGCCGAACGCCCGCAGGGTCGTTGACGCCAACTTGTCGTTGGATTTCTGTGCCTTCAGGAAATAGATGGCCACGTCATTTCCCGTCGCTAGGGAATTGTCCTCTGGGTACTTCCCCATGGCGACGATCTTCACGACCGCGCCGCGCTCGTCTTGTATGTTCACGCTTTTCGTATCCTCGCCAGACCTGGAATGGCCAGTGCTCAGCGCGGCGTGCACGACGCCCCGCAAACAAGCCCCAAACGGGGCCTCCATCTTCGCGAGCTCGTCGAAGTTCGTCACGTACATGACCTTCGCGTCAGCCCCCTCCGGGCCCGCCAGGCTCGCCTCGGTTCCCCGCGGCACCGTGCTCACCGAGCACTTCCCCGCGAAAGAAATGCTCGCGTGGCGGGGGGGCGATTTTTCCACCGCTTTCACTTTGAAACCCTCTGCCACAAACACCATCGCCTCCTCCGCGCTGTCCTGCCCGATAAGCCTGCGCATCTCCTCGCCCACTGCTCCCCAACCAGTCCCTTGGATGTAGCCAGTGTCGTCCTGCAGCGCGACGTTGCAACCGTTCTTGGCGGTGGCGGCCGCCTCATCGTGTTCCACCAACCACGCTTCCAGGCGCAATTTGCGCGAGAGGTCGGCCGCGCCGTCGTGGAGCGCACTAATGGTGCACACCACGGCCTCGTCACTCACCGTTTCCCGGCGCGCCGCTCGCTTCGGGGTCTTCGGGCCATCTGCCGCGCCGCCTGCTGTAGCGCCCCTCCGCGGACCCTGAGGGCCCCCGCTACCGCTGGAAGGGCCGCCGCTTGCGCTATCTGCCCTCTTCCTTTTCTTCCCCGACCCATCGACCCCGTCCGCGCGCGAGACATGCACGTTCGCTGCCTTGGGCGCGCCATGCCGCCCCGCCGCAACGACGTCGACCGCCCGCGCCGGCGCTGCCCCGTTGGCGGCCGCCACATTCGCAACGATGGAAAAATAATTCTTCTTGAGCCGCGCCGCCTGCAGCCTCTCCTGCATGTCAACCTCCATGCAAGCTGGTAAGTGACCTTTTTCCTTTTCCCACTCAGCGTGCACCGCTGCGTTCAGCTGCTCTGTAGGACCTCCCTGAACTTCGGCGCGCGCGACGACAAACTCCTTCCACGCACCTGTCGCGAATGCCCGCTCGCTGACTGGCAGGTCGCCCATGCGCACCATGGGCGCGAACCTCTTGAACGCCTTCACTTTTGCTACATGTTCACCAACAATTGCCCCGAAGCTCTTCAAGAACCACTTGGCGCGCACAACCTGCAGGACTTCATCCCCCACGTAGCTCGGGAGCTTGGACCTCTCGTCGCGCCGCGCTGCCTCCACCGCTGCCGTCAACTCAGCCACGCCACCTTCCTCGTCATCCTTCACGACGTCCATGAAGTTCACCCGCCCCTCCTCCACGTCACAGCGCGACTCCGCGGGGATCTGGTCCAAGTCCACCATGCACTTCATCAAGGCAACGCCGCGACGAACGAAACGTTCCACACTGCGCGCGCCCTCCTGCCCCACCCACTTCGGCTTCGTCGTTTCCACGGCCTCTCGAACGCATTCAGGAAGGCTGGCGACGTAGGCTGCGAAATCCTTGCCCACCGCTTCTACAATCATCTGCAGTCCGTCATCGCTTTTTGCAGCGACGCATGCCGTGACCGCAGACCAAGTACCTTCGTTTTGCTGCAGAGCATTCAACACGTGGGACAATACCTCGTCGCCGGCGAACTTCTCCGCTACGGCGCGGACTGAGTCGCACATTGCGTCCGAGACACACCCAACTCCACGCTCTCTCGTGACCTTGAGCCTCCACCGACGTCACTATCATCGCCATCGCGCACATCATCTGCATACCTTACAACGCCATACAACTCCTTCCCTAGCCTCCGATCGTGCATGCACAGACGAGCTGTCCAAAGATGATTGACTTAGTACTACTACTAGCACTATTGATACTAATGTACATTTGAGTCAGACTTCTACTTCTATTTCTACTACTACTACTACTACTACTACTACTACTACTACTACTACTACTACTAGTACTACTACTGGCACTACTACGAGTACTACGACTACTACTACTACTATTACTACTACTACTACTACTACGACTACCACTACTACTACTACTACTACTACTACTACCACTACTAGTCCTACTCCTAATATTACTACTACTACGACTACTACCACTACTACCACTACTGCTACTACTACTACTACTACTACTACATCTACTAGTACTACTACTACTACTGCTACTACTACAACTACTACAACTACTAGTACTGCTATTACTACTACGACTACTCCTACGACTAGTACTACTACTACTCCTACTACTACCACTACTACTACTACTACTACGACTACTACTACTACTACTACTACTACTACTACTTCTACTACTACTACTGCTACAAGTACTACTACTACTACTACTACTACTACTACTACTACTACTACTACTAGGACGACTACTACTACTACTACTACTACTACTACTACTACTACGACTATGACGACTACCACTACGACTACTACTAGGACGACTACTACTAGCACTACCACAACTAGCACTACAACTACTACTACTACTACTAGTTTTTCTTCTACGACTACTAGTATTACTACTACTACTACCACTACTACTACTACTACTACTACTACCACTACTACTAGCACTACTGCTACCACTACTACTACTACTACAACTTCTACTACCACTTCCACTTCTACTTCGACTACTACTACTACTAATACTACTACTACTATTACTACGAGCACAAGTACTACTACTACTACTACTACTACTACTACTACTACTACTACTACTACTACTACTACTACTACCACTACTACTACTACTACTACTACTACTACTACTACTACTACTACTACTACTACTACTACTACTTCTAGTACTACTACTACGACTATCAGTATTACAGCTACTATTGCGACGTCTACTGCTAGCGCTCGATCTACAACCAATACAAGACAGCGAAGCAAGAGGAGAGGGAAGCAGACAGAAGATGGGGGCCTCAAGATCCCCGCGTCGCGAACAAAACACGACCGGAGGCTATGACCCGTTTTCGGTCTCAGGGAGGTTCTCTGCGGGCCCCGGGGCCATCAAAAACAGCTCGGGACGAAGCGCCGACTCTGGGGCGAGAGATGGACCGCGCAGTGGATGCCACCACAACACCAGACATTCTCGCAGCCGCCGCTGCCCTCACCGTCCCCCGAAATCCCGCCCAGACTCATGACAGAGCCAAAATATTTCGGCCGAAGGGCTCAGAATCGGCCCCCGGGCCCGCCCTCAAATCTATTCCGACCAAGCTCCCCGAGCGAGGTCCAGCCGCGACGACAAGCGTCCAGCAACGACCAAAACAAATCCGAGACGGCGAAAGCGATGCCTCCAACGACCCGTCCAAAATTCTCCGCCGACGCCTAGCCAGGCCGCGCGGGGCAGAGGAGGGCGGCGGACGAGCCGCGCGCGCGCGCCTCCTCCGCCAACTTGCTGCGGCAGCTCCGGCAGGGTACTGATGCCTCCAGACGGGAGGAGGGGGGGGGGGGTCGAAAAGCGATCTCCGTCTCCTGCGAAAATTTCGTCGGGTGTTTCAGGAGATCCTCGGGGGTCCCTGGACGTCTCCGCAGACCCCCAGATGCTCCGGAAAAAATTCGATTTCCGTCGATTTGTGTTGAAGTCCCCCCCAGACCGAATTTCGAAGTTGGCACCTCGAGAATCGAAGGTCGGGGTTCTCTAAGTCTCCAGGCACGCCACGGCACCACGAGGCGCGAAAGACTCGTGCGACTGGACCCCGGGAGAGGCCCGGGGACCCCATTCGAGCGCAGTTTCCGTCAGATCCAGGCAACGCCGAAGAATGCAGCTGCCGATTCTCCTACATTTTCGGCCTCCGAAAGCCATTGCCTGGCCCCGGAGCAGTCAAAAAACGGCTCTGAACGAAAAAAAGACCACAAGGAATTGACGAGCCAGCCAGGGACCGACGTAGCGACAAATTGCAACGTGAGGGCTGATGGGCAGGCACCTGGAGGCAAGCCCGGGAAAAAAGAGACTGGCCGGGACGAAGCGTCCCAAGGGCCGAGTTCGGGCAGAGTTGGGGGAGATCAAAATCCCAGACCGCCAACGTATTCAAAAATGCAGAGCGAAATGTGTTGGCCATTCTCGGTGTCCAGGGCGCTCACCGCGCCCTGGGCCCGTCGCAAAACAACCTAGAATAAGTAATGAGTCATGGGAGAATTGTCGAGACAGTCGGGGGCCACATGTTCATTACAAACGACGACATCGGATGTCTGGGAAGAGGAAGTGAAGTGGGAGGAGGCACTGCTGGGCAGATGGCGCGAACAAGGTTGCAGTCCCACACGAGGAAGAGACGGAGAGCTCTACGAGTTCTCAACATCCCTAGGAGAGCCAGGCGAGGCTGGTGACGGAAGATGAAGCAGGAAACCAGGAAGGATCGGGAGGGCGGAGGGCCCCCTCCCCTCTGCTCCTTCTCGAGACACGCAACCAATCAACAATCTGCGAACAAAGAAAAGGGCACCTCCTCCTCCTCCTCCCATCCTTCTCCCCCTCCCTCCCTCGTTCGCCTCCATCCCCCATCTCTTCCTTCGACATCGTTGTCCATCGGCATCGCTTTTTAATATCGCCTAAGAAAGACGACCATGGCTTCAGCTAGCCCACAACATGCCTCCGAGAGGTTCCAGCAGCGCCCCGTCACGACTTGAAATGTTGAAGAGTCTCCCAAGGACGGCCGCGACATACAAAATGCTTGAAACACAATAGAAAAAACGTGTTTTTGTTTGCCTTGTGACCTTCTCGCCCCCGATGGGCTCTTGGGGCCTCAGCTTACCGCGATGAACGATGGGGGTGGAAAAACTCGAGAGACCGCGCCGGCCGAGCGAAAATCAGGCGAGCGGGAAGACCAAGAGGCGGATGGGAGGGAAACCGCAACCGAGAACGAAAGCGAGACACGAGGAAAGCGAAAACGATCAAAGCGGAGCCGGAGGAAAGGGAGAAAAGCAGCAGGCAGCGGGCGAAAGGGCGAGCAAGAGAAGCAAGCAAAGAGAGAAAAATAACGACAGGGCAACAACGACAACGACCACAACTCCAAAACACAACAACAACCAACAGCGACACGACACGACGCGACAACCACGACAGCGACGACGATAACCAAACAACGAGGGGACAGAGAAGAAAAACGACCAGCAGGGCCGGAAAGCGCGCAACGGCACGCCCCCCGGCCGGGCCGCCTCCGCAGGGGCAACAAAGGGCAAGGGCAGCAAAGCGCGAGCCGAGGGCCCGCAACGGCGGGGAGCCCCGGCAACCGCCCACATGGGGGAAAGGAAAGAACAAGGGCGCCCACGCGACGAGGCACACCCGGAAGCCCACCGCACCGCCGGGGAGAGAAGGCCGACCCGAGAGGAACTGAGCCCCAGCACCCAGACCAAGAGGGGACCGACGACAGAGGCAGCCCAGGGGCCACCCAAAAGGCACCCAGGCCGCTGCAGGAGCGGTAGGATGCCCCCACGATGCGTCGCAAGGAGCCCAAGGGAAGGCAAGGGAGGGCCCCAGGCCCAGCGAGCAGGACACGAAGCGGCCGCCGACAGACCAACGGCCCGCCCCGCGAGGCGAGAGCCGTGGCGGGAGCTGGAGGCTTGAGCGCGCGCGCGGCTCGGAGGAGGAAAGCGAGAGGGAGGGGGAGGGGGGAAGGAAGGAAGGGCAAAGGGTAGCGGGCAGAATGGAGGACATGGAGAAGCGGCGAGAAGAGAAGGCAGAACGAGGGGCATGCGACGGGGGGGCCGGACGCGGGCAGGAGAACGGGGCAGGAGGGGTAGAGGGCAGAGCGAGAGGTATGCGTAGAGAGGCAGTAAGCGGGCAGGAGGGAGGGGCAGGGCCGGAGGAGAGGGCAAAGAAGAATTTTCGGAGTTAGCGAGGGGCCGAGGGGCAGAGCCCCGCAACGCCCATCCGCAAGAACGCCCAAAGGGCGTGCAAGAGAAAGAAGGGAGACGAGGCAAAAGGGGGCAGGAGAGGGACAACGAGCGGCAGCCACAAGAGGGGGAGAGCGGGAAATGCAGGACGACGGAGGAAAGCAGGAGGACGGGAGGGGAGCAAAGAAGGGCAGAAACAGAGCAAGAGGACAGAGGAAAAGGAAGGAGTCCTCCACCTCCTCCTCCTGCTCCTCCTCCTTCGCGCCCGATCTCACCACTCCAACCCCCCGCCGTCTCCACCCCCTCTTCCCCTATCCCCCGCGCCCCCACGCCTCCACGTCTTGCTCCCCCCCGCCTCCTCCTCCCCACATCTCACCACTCCCGGCCAAGGAGGAGGAACCGGCCCGCCCACCGCCTGGAGCAAGTAAGAGGCCCCAGGGGAGCGCGGCAACCCCCCAGGCGCGCGCGCGCGGCGGCGCTTGGGCCGGGATGCTCCGCCAGCAAGGGAGCAAGAAGGCGGGGGAGCAGAGGGCCTCCGAAAAGAGGAGGATAAGAAGCCGGAAAGGGGAACGCGGTGGAAGGTGCACGAGGGCAGCGGGGACGAAGACGACCCGCACCCACTCGCGTCACAAACGCACAGCGACTAGATAATTTCTGGCGGTCTCCGGCCTCCAGGATCCCCCACCGCGCCCCGGGGGACGTCAAAAACGAACATGCATGAGAAACCCGCCCTAGCGGATTCGTCCACACCGCACGCGGGAATAGAACGTGGGTCCAGAACAGTAGCCCTTCCGATGAAGGCCCACATAAAAATGCCTAGAACGAAAGGCATTCAAAGATGATGATCCCTAACACGAAGAAGATAAGGCTACCCACTATAGCTAGAGACATTCTGAACAGTCCTGCCAGCTGAATGGAAAATGACGACGTGTTCTTTGGACTCCGCCTGGGATCTTACGAACACGCCCGCGGGACGGCAGAAATGGGGTAGGGGGGAATAAGAAGGGGGGGAACGCGGGGAGGAGGAAGGAAGGCCCCCACACTCATTCAACAGTCTCTCACAGTTACAGATCTGTCTGTAATAAAAATGGCGAACTGCCCGGGGGGGAAAGCAAACTGGTAGCCTGTGGATGAGGGGGAAAGCGAGGGCAGACCTGAGGATGAAACGGGAAGCACACAAATCTTCACGTCTCGAACAAAAAAAAACAATGACCAATCCTCCACTCTTTCCCCCCTCCCGCCATGAAAACCACACAGAGGGAAAAGCTGGTCCCAGGAACAATGTCGAAAGGGGAACGGCGAGGAACGACGAGACGCTCTCGGAGGAGAAGAAAGAGGATCAGGAGAGGAAGCACGTTTTTTTTTTTGACAACAAAAAAACGAATTTGGGAGAACAAAACGTAGAGCAGGAGGAAGAAGAGGAGATGAGGGAGGAGTAGGAGGACACCGAGGCGGGAAAGGAGGAGCGGAAAGCGCACGAGAAGGAGGAGGAGAAGGAAGAGGATGCGGGAGGAGGAGGAGAAGCAAGAAGAGGAGGAGTAGGAGGATTAAGAGCGCCCCGGATCGGCGGCACTGGCCGGAGGCCATTACAATCACGAAGCAACAAGGGAGCCACCTGCAACAATGACCATTTGTCGCCTCGATCGTCTTGAACCATAGTAGAAGACAACATGCGCCAGCCCACGCGATGCAACGATAACGTGATCACCGCAATCGGCCCACGAGAATTACCCCAATTGAATGTCGCAGAACCAAGTGCCTGCCATGCGCGCTCTAACCTGCCAAGTCCAATCAGCTGGTCCCAAATCAACCTGTGGTAAGAAAACACCGGCCCAATCGTAGCGTCGAAGAGCGGGTCGTACCACGGGCCGCGCTGAGTAGCAAGATATAGAGTACTGCTAGCACCGCGCTTGGGGTAGCCTGCCATCTGCCGCGACACTCCGCATCACCTCGAGCCCTTTGTCAGATACGCCACTAACAGATGACCCATGAGCCACAGAAGGTAAGAGACCAGTGCGCCATAACTGAATCACCTTAGTGCCCACCGTGCGACGAAAAGCCTGAACTCGCTTGAGCCGCTGCTTCAAAGTCGACATCCTCTTCTTGGCAATGGTGCGCTTGACAACTGGCCCGCGAAGCTCATGTCCAAGATTTCGCATATGCGCGTTTTTTTAAAGGGATCTTGCAATAGTCAGCCGCTGCCTTCGACGCCTTAATGAGAGCAGCCGACGTGGAGACAAATCCAGAATTACTCGCCTGAGTAATCAATCCCACATCCTTGGCGTCCTCAACGAAGCCCTTGAGCGCCGACCAGAAACCGCTGAGATGCTGCAGAGAAGAGCCAACCCACTGAGCAGACACATCATCAACCAGTGCACGAGGTACAATGTCATCTCTAGCAAGACGACGTATAGCCTTGGCAGTGAGCATCGTAAGCATCGTCGTCGACTGACTGCACCCAGCCACAACTCCTCGCGCAGATCTGGACCACTCAGAAAGAGACCCATGACACATGAGCGCCCTCGGTTGTAGATGATACTGCACAGTCATCCAAGTAAGGATAAGAGGAAGCCCTTCCAATCGAGATTGGTCAAATAAGGCTGTCGGTGGCACTGATTCAAAAGCCTATACAGAGAACTCCCCCAAGAGAAAGGCCATCTCAGCATGTATATTGTGGTCGACCGCCGGTGCTGCAGATGATCTGCCAGCGCCACCAGTTCCCCAAATGTTGGGAATATCACTAGCACTTCGAAGCCACCTTTTAGCCACCGTAGACCTGACGCGCGCCCGTGACCTCAGCATCGAATTGACGAGGCAAATGAGTCGACTCCCACCGTCAGGTTTTGCCAGGCGAGCTAGGATATTCACGATGCGATCTCCTGGCCACCGTCCAAGGTCTTCACACCGAGCGTAAAGTAAACTGAGCGCAGCAAGACCTTCGTCGGAGACATGCCACATCGCCCGAGGTGCGATACCTGTTTGGCCAACCGCCGCCCGCTCTGGAAAAGTGAGAGCTGCTGCACGAAGGCCATCAACAGTAATGGCTGTGAGCCTTGCCGACGACTCAAAGTCAGGCGAGCCGCGATGCTGCCGCACCTTGCGCCAGGCCACAAGTTCACGATCAGCAAGCGCATGAGGGCTACCGTACACCATGGGCTTCAACTTCTCAGGCGTCTGCTGGACGGACCCTCGTGGACCGACGCGCAGCTGACGCGCCCCGAAGAAAATATTGCCAGCCCAATCTTCCCACGCCTTATGCTTGAGCGAAACTGCCTGCTTCGTAGCTGCTGTCTTCTGCTCCGCAATGAGCCGAACGTGACCAAGCCGTCGAAGTCATCGCGAAGAAAGAGCCCAATGCCAGCGCGAAAGAAATCCTGCACTTCCACCGCAAGCCCATCAAGCACCCGCTTAGACGCGGCCACCTTATCAAGAAAGAGAGCCGCCTCACGGATGACCTTCACCACGTGAGAACACTGCTGGGACGACACAGGGCACATAGCATGAGCACACAGCAGCCGCTGACAACGTTCACCAAGATGGCCCCGAACTCGATGCAAGTGCAATGCCCACCTCGAAGCCACTTGCCAACAGTGGACCTCATGAGTCAAGTAGGTGCGCTTCCGAGGCGGCTGCCACGTTACCTCTTCCAATTCCCAAGGGATATCACCGGCTCGCCCGCAATGCTTGGCATGATTAGGGCCCTGCAGCATCCACCTGTCGGCCGCGCCCTTCTCAATCTGCTGTAGAACCGAGCCCCAAGCCAACTTAAGTGAATCATCACAATGAGCCTCTTGCACCAGAAGCCGCGCCTGGCGCCGCACACCACGCCGAGGGAAATAAGCACATCCAACTGGAGGGCGCGCTGCGAACCCCAAAGGCTCACTCAACACCCTGCGCCATGTCGGAATATCATTAGCCAACAAAGAGTATCGAACAGGAGAGTGAGTAGCAATGGCAGCGTCGTACACCACATCTGGCTTCTGGAATCGAGTGTTAAGATTGTTTGCCACCAGCGCATAATCATAAATAGCACCCATGGCACTCTCGCGACACGTCGGACTCTCAGTACGAAGCAGAAATCCACGCACCTGTTCCAGCCACTCATTAGCCCAAACGTCAGATTGAAGGTTCCAGTCCCCCAAAACTACCCAGTCGACCCCCAACAGGTTGAGCAGGCTGGCATATCGCAGAACACCAGCGAACGGCCATGTTCTCCGCGTCGAGCCCCTGGTCGTCATAAAGGTAGACGCTCATGACCACTATTCCTTTGGGCACCCCCCAGTGAAGACGCGCTGCCACAAAAAGTTCCTCCGGGAAACATACCCGCGAACGAAATGGAGCTTCTGTCACCGTAATATCCGTCGTCGCCAACACCGCAACACCTGCTCGCGCGCCACCGGCGTCAGTTGGAGACGCCGCTGCCCAACAGCCATGATAGCCAAGATCACGCGCCTGCCGTTGTATAGAAACCAATCGATCTCCATGCGCATGATGTTCCTGCACCGCAAAAGCCTTGCCCAAAGGCAGCTGTGCGAGATAGTCGATAAGAGAACCTGCACCAGTAACACTGACCGAGGTAAGGAGGCCCTGCCCCTGAATGGGGCCCTCTTGACCATCGCGCGGATCGCGATGCCGCGGCTGAAGCTGCCGCCGAGAGCAGGGTGCATCTTGAGCCTGACCGCCAACATCATCCTGAACATCAGCTGCGTCGCCTGCCTGGTCATCATCAGGACACGGGCCCGCGCGCGTAACAACCGTCGCATCATAGCCCGTAACCCAGCCAGTTCTCTCCAATGTCGCATCTCAAGCTCGTATCGCTCCATGGGAGGTGTTCGTGCCAATCGTCGTAAAAAAAGCCCGCCTCCGAGGTGCAGCCTGCCGCGAAGCACTGGAACAAAGCTCCTCAAGGATCTGCGCGAAAGTGATATTCGGAAACCACCGGTACAGAAGAGCTCGCAGTCCATCATTACGACCTCGCCGAAGCATCATCTAAAAAGGGAACGCGCCAGCGACGCCAGCTGTCATCAAATTGCGCTCCATCAGCGAGATCATCGAGCCACATGGCAGCCCACGTCTGCAGGTCCTCCCGCACGTCGACGCAGTCGCCCATGTCTCGCCCGCGGCGTTCACGAATGCCTTCGAAGAGCTCAGCTGGGGGAAGCCCCATACCAGCAGGAGGCTCAGCAGGAGCAGCAGTCCGCCGCGTTCTTTTCCAGTTGCGCCCCTCTTTCTGGCGACGAGGAATGACCTCCTGGGAGCAGGCCTCACGGTAGCCGTTAAGCCGAGTGGGCCAAACCAGGTCCTTGGAGCCTCCGAAGTCTCGGGTCTCAGGAGGTGTGGGGGGGGGGGGGGGGGGGCGGCCACCTGGGGGACAGCGAAAGCAATATCCAATGTTAGACTGCCCACATCCAGTTGAGAATACTGAGCAGAAACCATATCTGAAAAGAGCGAAGTGAAACTCGACGTCGCTCTGCAAACTTCATCTCGTGAGACCACGTAGTGCTGCCACAAGTCATCAAGTACCACCACCTGTTGTTGTCCATCATGAATAGTGCAAGCCGTTGTGACCTAGAAAGAAACATGCCAAGATAATACACCAAGTTGACCAGCACAAACTTCAGTCGTAAGGGCTGTGCCGTGATACCTGTGTGCATGATATTGGCTGCAGCTCGTAACCTGTCCAAGTCCAGACGCGCCGCTGACTCGCTATCCACGACACCTGACTCGATGAAAATATTGCGAAGCACATCTTCACCTGCGTCGCGAAGGTTGGGTAGCTCTGCCGCTGGTCCACTCGGTACCGCTGCTGGTGCTGCCGAAGGAAGCACAGTCGCAGGCCCAGTAGGTTATGCAACTGCTGGTCGAGCAAGCTTGGCCAGGTCGTTCTCCTTGACCATCTTCTCGGTCAACTCACATTCCACGCCATGCTCCTTAAGAACGGCCTCAAGAGTCTCCGTCTTGAAGAGGGCGCGCTGTACAGAAACGGATATGTCCAGCTGGAGCTTGTCCCTTTGAGCGACCAACTCCGTGCGGGCAGCTGCCAACTCAGGAACTGATTTGACCAAGGACTCTGGGAGCTTCTGCAACTTTGCGTCCAACTCTGCAAGCTTCCTTCCCAACTTATCTTCGTCGGACTCGCCAAGGAAGGCTTCAACTGTGGGTTCCACTTGCATAGGTACGGGCTGCTGAGGTTGCTGCCGCTCACGTAGCTGGCTGCGCAACTCTGAGATGTCTGCTTCCAGCGTCTGAATGAACCGCTTTGTTTCCCGAGGAGTCGAAGTGGCCGTTGCTGACGAGTGCTTGGAGGGGGGGGCACTTCCTTTGTTCCCACCAAAGGCTGACCGCTTATGCATCTGACACTGCTTACAAGTAACATGACTGCCAGCGTTGCACACGCGCTTGCCTTTCTGCGGGCCCCATGTGACCGTACAGCCTTTGCAGCACCAATCGCTTCGCACTCGATCCTTGTCTCCGCCCATGGGCGCCGTGGCCGCAAGCGAAACCAGAAGAGACGTTATGACTGTTGGTTGCGCCAACAGGCGCGGGGTTACAGTATGGAGTATGCTGGCTTGCGCCAGAAACGGTGGGGGCCGCAAGATCCCTCTTGTCAGTGAGGCCAAGTCCTGAGCCACCGCTACGGACTTGAGCCAAAATGGCTACGGACCCCTCCTCCTCCTCCTCCTCCTCCTCCTCATCATCATCATCATCACAGTGATACTCACCATCATCATCATCATCATCATCATCAGCAGCAGCAGCATCATCATCACCAGCATCATCATCATCATCATCATCATCATCATCAAAATCACCATCACCACCACTACCACTACCACCATCATCATAACCATCATCATCAGCAACATTATCAGTATCACCATGATCATCATCGTTCGCATCACCATCATCATCGTCGTCGTCATCATCATCATCATCATCATCATCATCATCATCATCGTCATCGTCATCACCATCATCATCATCGCAACCTTCACCGTAATCATCATTATCATCCTTATGATCAGTAGCAGTAGCAGCATCAGCGTCATCATCATTATGACCAGCATCAGCATCAGCAGTATCAGCATCATCCGCATCATCTTCATCGTCACAATCCGCAGCAGCATCGCCACAAGCATCATCATCAACAACAGCATCAGCATCGTCATCAGCAACATCATCACCAAATTCGTCATCATCACCAGCAGCATCGCCATCATCACCAACATCGTCAGTATTATCAGCATGGCCATCATCAGCAAAAACATCATTTCATCATCATAATCATCATCACCAGCAGCAGCATCATCAGCATCAGCATCAGCATCATCAGCAGCATAAGCATCATCATGATCAGCATCATGATCAGCGCCAGCATCATCCTCAGCATCATGATCAACATCCTCATCATCATCATCATCCTCATTGTCATCATCCTCATCCTCATCCTCATCCTCATCCTCAGCCTCAGCATTAGCATCAGCATCATCATCATCATCACCATCATCATCATACTCATCATCAGCATCATCGTCCTTCGCCTCGTCGTGAGTGGCACCCTCGTCTTCCGCCTTCTCCTGCTGCTCCTCCTCCTGCTCCTCCTCGTCCTCCTCCTCATTCCCACCCACCTCCTCCTCGACATCCTCCTCCTCCTGATTCCTCCTCCTCCTCCTCCTCCTCCTCCTTCTCTTCGTCCTCCTCATCACCATCCTGAAAATCATGCGATTCCGACTGCGCCGGCAGGAGCGCTTATGTGGGGGAGAAGAGCGACGACAGGGATGAGAGAGAGAGAGAGAAGACCCAAGATAATCAGACAAAAACGCACTCCACACCTCTCGGGACACGAAGCGCAGGAGGGGCCGCAGGAGGGGGCGCATAGATGTCCGCGGCTGGATCGGACAGCAATTTTCTGCTACCTCTCCCGCGCAGGAGGTGACCCAACAGGTGTGGGGCGTGTCTTTCTCGACTCATCTGGTGCTTTCTGGGAACCTATCAGAGCCGTTTGGAGGGAGCTACTGGAGGCCTTCCGGGAGACTGTGGGGCGTGGTTCGTTCCCATCAGCTGGGGCCTTCTAGGAGCATGTCAGAGCCGTTTCGAGGGAGAGGCTTTCTGGGAGCCCCAGAGGATGTCCGGGAGCCTCTGGGGGGCCTCTTTCAGGGTTTGCTGGCCGTGGGAAGGGCGGGGTAGAGGGGGAGCGCTCTAGAGTTAGCCCTATTAGGCCTCCTGTGGGGCCGTCTTGGGAGGCTGCTCGGCCGTCTACGGAGTCCCCGGAGCCGTCTTGAGGGCCCCTTGGGGCCGTCGCAGGGGCTCTCTTGGGAGCTCTCTCGGTGCCCTGGGGACGTTCGGGAGGCGTCTCGGGATGGGTTGGGCTTCTCTGCCAGAACAGCGACCGTGAGCGGGGGTCTTCAAAAACCTAGAGAAGGTCGATAGTTCGTCGCCATCGTGGCCCTCGCGGAGGCCACATGGGAGCCCTGTGGAACCTGGTGTGATGGGCCTGTTTTCCACCACCACCACCACCACCACCACCATAAGTTGGAGGGGGGAGGGAGTCCTCCACCCCCTCTTCTTCCTCCTCCTCCTCCTCCTCCTCCTCCCCCTCCTCCGCCTCCTTCCCCCCTCCAACTTGTGGCGATGGTGGTGGAAGACATGCTCGTCCTGGTGGGAGCCCCCTCGGGCCGCCTGGGAGCCCTCCTGCGCTGCTGAGGGGCGGCCCGGGGCCCTCTCCAGAGGCCCCCCGCGGAGCCCCCTCGCCTGGCAGCACGTCGGCGCCCCGGGAGCGGACTGGGCGGAGGCACCGCCGCCGCGGGCCCAGCGAGCGCAATGCGGGGAGGCGCAACACGAGTCTCGTGCAACCGATCCCCATCCCCAGCGGCGTGGCCTGGGCCCCACTGGCCGATGGACCCCCCCTGGATGGGGATATAGGCCGTTCCCTTCGAGTCTCGAGGGGTGTATCCCCACCTGAGGTGGTAACTTGGTGGGGTCTCGAAGGGGATGGCGATGGGGATGGGGATCGGATAAACGATACCGACGTGTAACTCGGGTACGGGGGACTCGGGTTGGCTTGACGGGGCCACCATAAAAATGACGAGACCCAATCTGAGATTTGACGCGAACTCCCGTTGCAGACATCCCACAAAAGCTGGACCGTCAAGATCCAGGACTCGCTCGTCAAAAAACGTCGGCAAACCCGAGTTCCGGCTTACTCGAGTCTCACGCGTCCCCGAACAACCAATGAACCCTTCTGGCACGCGCAGTGCCGGGTGTTGTTAGTATAGATGATGCCGTGTTCCAACTTCGCCTCCCGCATCTCGCTAAGCAGCGCTAGAGCCTGCTGCCACTCCTCGCCTTTCTCGCACGCGCTGATCCCAGCGCTGTAGCTGACCACATTGGGCTCCAGCTGCACCTCCAACATGTTGCTGATCAGCGCCAACGCACTCTGCCACTGCACTGCGCGCCTTTCGCGCACGCGCTGATGCCAGCGCTGTAGCTCACGAGATCCAGCTCCAACTTCGTCTCGCACATCCCGCCGAGCAAGGACAAAGCCCTCTGCCACTGCGCGCCTTTCTGGCACGCGCTGATCCCAGCGCTGAAAATGATGACGTCGGGCTCCAGGTCCGCTTCCCACATGCCGCTGAGCAGCGCCAAAGCCCGCTGCCACTGCCCGCCTGTTCTGCAAGCGCTGATCCCAGAGCTGTAGCTGATGATGTCGGGCTCCAACTTCGCCTACCACATCTCGCTGAGTAGCATCAAAGCGTGCTGTCACGGCTTGCTTTTCTCGCACGCGCTAATCCCAGCGTTGTAGCTGACCACGTTCGGCTCCAGTTTCACCTCAAACGCCTCGATGAACAAAGCAAAAGCCTGCTTCAAGTGCCTACCGTTACTGCACGCGCTGACAGTCGCGATGCTGGGCTAACTTCCGAACGTGATCGGGCTGCTTCGTGGGAAGACTTCCGCTCTGCGCTCCATTGCCTTGCCCTCCCAAGTCTCTGTGTCAAGGACTCTGATGGAGAAAGATGTTGCTGTGATCCTCGCTGGAAGTCGAACGTCTTCGCCAACGTCCAACAACAGCGGTTCTAAACAAAATGGCTTCGGCCGCAACGGGTTGGTCATCTTCTCGCCCACACTCTGCTTCTCCTCCATGTGGGCTAGAATGCCCTTGGGCTGAAATAGCTACGGAGAAACCCAAGAAGGACAAGAAGAGGAGAAGGAGAAGGAGGTGGAAGAAGGCAAGGAGGGGGGAAGACAAAAAAAGCAAAACAACAAAAACGCCCCTAAAACCAACAATGTCTGCAATGAAACAAACAACTAAAAAAACTGGTCTGCTGAAACCGTACCAGATCTGCACTACCGGTTGCGGTGGTTTCTCGCGTGGTCGGCATGGTCGACGCCCCCCTTGGCGCCTACGCATGTGAAACACACATCTCAAATTCATACGCGACAAACGCATGTTCGACACAATCCCCTTCACGCCCGTAATCTTACGTGTGAGGCGTCCGCCGGCTGCATGTTCGACACCCCCCCGTCTTGGCAGCTACACACGTGGAAAACACTTGCCATGCGCATACGTGCCAGACGCATGTGTACTACCGCCCCCTCCGCGCACGATCTCTACGTCTGAAAAGCGTCCGCCAGCCGCATGTTCGACACCCGCCCTGGCGCCCACACACGCGGAAGACACGTGCCAGGTGCACGCGTGCCAGGCGCATGTTCGACACAACCCCCTCCGCGCACGTATGTGCATTACTACTACTACTAATAATAATAATAATAATAATAATAATAATAATAATAATAATAACAATCATAATAATAATAATAATAATAATAATAATAATAATAATGCCAGACGCATGCCCGACACAAGCCCCTCGACGCGCGTACTCTTGCCCGCGGGGCATCCGCCCGCCGCGTGTTCGACGGCGGCCCCATTCGGGCCCGCGCGCGCGAAGACACGCGCCGTACGCGCTCGTGCCAGGTCGCATGATCGACACCACCCCCTGGAGGCCCAGACGCCCACGCACGTGAAAGCACGTGCCAAGTGCACGCCGAGGCGCATGTTGGGTACTCCCTTTGGCGCCCACATCCCCTCTTATCACGAATCTGCACAAGGCAAGAATCGTCTGGCGCTCCCTGCTGTGCACGCCTCCAGTCTACAGTAGGCTCACACGACAAGGAAGACTCCTGCAAGAAATTGTGGGGCGCATTCCCCCGTCGATCTCTGAGTTCTCCCCGGAACTTCTGTGGGCCCCCAGGCCCCTCGGAGGATAAGAGGCTTCCGTGGAGCAACCGCTGACAGGCCGATTTCTTGACCAGGCGAGTGACCGAGATCGCATTGCGGGTTGCCAGAAGGCCTTTGCACAACCCCGCAGAAGGATTCAAGGCTCCGAAAAGATGGGAGCGGCCTGTTTGGGGCTATTCTCAGCCTCCAAGGGCCCTCAACGGGCCCCTGGACTGTTAAAAAATTGCTCCGGATGAAAACCGACCCTAGCTGGCAGGGCGCACAAGGGGGTAGGGACAGGGGGGGAGGCTTCTGAGAAGGAGGCTGCTAGAAAGCGCGGGCCTCACATCTACAGATAGGGCCCGCGCCTTCTAAGAAACCTTCCCCCCTCCCCCTACCCCCTCTGCGCGTGGCCGACCTGGGAAAGTTGTCCAGACCTCCAGGGGTCCACGCACCGAAGAAATTGGGCCGCCCGATGTGGATGTGCTGCGAGGCGGGGATTTATCCCTGTCCACCGCCTGGGAACCGACGTCCTGGTGCCCCAGCGGGCGGTGGACATGGATACAGTTTGGCCCCCGGGGGCCCGAATTGATCCGCATCCACCGCCCGTGGAGGTCCGCGAAGAACGATCCCCCAGGCTTATGTTGCTCCCATCGTACTTAAGAACCACATCCCAGAAATAATTTCGAGCACCTGGAAGAGTGTCGAAAGAGTGTCGACAGAGTGTCGAAACAGTGTCGGGCGAGTGTCTCCCAGGGCCCGACACGTGAAAACCCTTGAGTTTCGGTATTTCTTCTGGTGCTCTAAATTCTGTCTGGTGATCAAGGCTCAAGTAAGTTGGAATATCAAGCCCCCGCCTCGGACATGCGCCCAGCGCCCGACTCCGAGCGCCCGGCGCAGGTCACCACCGCTGGGGGGGGGGTTCGAGGCCGGCCTCTGCGGGGCGCCAGGGACAGCTCCCTAAGCCCCAGCGGCTGTGGTTGTCTGTGCTTCGCCCACGGTTGGGGAGGAACGATGGGGGGGTTCGGTAGCAAATTATGGGAGCCTTGTGTACCCTCGCAATTATGTCTTTAGCGTCGATTAGCGCCCATTAGCGTCTGGGAGTCGATTAGATAGCGCCGACTTAGCGTCGGCTAGCGCCCATTAGCGTCGATTTAGCGTCGACTAGCGTCGATTCGCAAGAGCACGAGAGGCTCCCATGAGTTGCCACCGAAGAGGGGGACCAGCTCCAGGGGGGGAACATCGAGCTGGAATCGACGGCACATCGCCGATAGATTGACGACAGGCCCCGATAGCGAAAACGCACGGCCCCGGGCGAGGTGGGCCATCGGGGTCCGATCGGCGATGAATGGGCGATCGGGGGTCGATGCGTTCACCCAATGAGCCCATCCTGCACGGTTTCCCCCAGGGCCGTAGGCGACCCGAGGAGGAGGAGGAGGAGAAGGAGGAGGAGGTGGAGGAGGAAGTGGAGGGGAGGAGGAGGAGGAAGAGGAGGAGGAGGAGGAGGAGGAGGAGGAGGAGGAGGGGGAGGAGGGGGAGGAGGGGGAGGAGGTGGAGGAGGCGGAGGAGGAGGAGGACGGGTCGCCTAAGCCCTTCGGAGAAACCCTTCACCCATCCCCCCTCAAAGTTGCCCTGGTGTTTTCGGGCCATATCTCTGGCCTCTGGCGGCCTTTCGGAACGATTCGGGTACCCTCAGAACGCTCTCGGCCAGGCGCAGCTGCTGGAGCGCGTCCCGAGGCTAGAAAATCGCAGAGAACCAACGAAAACGTCCGAAGACCTACCCTCCGTGCTTATCCCCCCCTAACGCTGCCCCTGAATGGTTCCAACCTCCCGCCTGCTGGCCAGACTCCATCCCCAAACGTATCAGGAACAGCAGCGACAGCACCGCGCCGGCAAGGGAGAGCGCCGGTGAGAGCGCGGCCATGGCCAGGTGCGCCTCGGCAAGCCACGCCGCGCGCGAAGCCGCCAGCGGGGCGCCCACACCTGCGGGACAGAAAGACACCGCCACCGCCATCCCAGAGATCCGAGGCTCCGAAATAATTGAAGCGACATGTTTTCGACTGTTTTCGGCCTCCAGGAGCCCTCAACGGGCCCCGAGACTATCAAACATCGACTCACGACGAAACAACGACCTGAGGGGGCCCACGCATCGAAGAATGTATGGGGGGTACCAGAACGACACCAACACCGCCACTCCCGCGGTGACCTCTCTCCAAGGGCGCCATCTGACGAGGATGCTGGGGCATACATGGCGCGGACGTGGCGATGAGGGGCCCTCCACCTGAGGCCAAAAGCAGGGCTAGACCTAAACTGTGTTTGCCGTTTTCGTTATGCGTGTGCGGTTTTCCTTATGTAATCGCTTCGCTCATTTCGCCGGCCCATGTAGCCTCATCTCTGCTGTTTGCCCGAGGGATCGTTGTCAATGCGGCGTTGGTGGGGTTTTCTTGGCAAGCGTTTCGGGAGTCTCTTGGAGGCAGTGTTGAAACCTCTTGTGGTCTCTTGGGGGTTGATTTGGGAGCCCTGGGGGCTTGTTTTCGGGCATCCTGGGGGTTTCTTGGGGCCGCTCGGGGGTTTCTTGGGGTTTGGTGGTGGTCTCGGAGGTGTTCCTCAGGGCGGAAAGCTCGAAATGCCTTCGTGGGGGTGTGCTGGTCGTGGATGCTCACTCTGGGGCTTGTCGGTGGGGGGATGGGACATCTGATGCGATGATGGAACCCTCGTGTCCGAGGGTGGCGGGCTTTGAATGCGATCATTATTCCCAACCCTCCTGCGTTGGGTACTCGTTTTGAATAGAGCACTGCGGTCTCCACCTTCCTTCTTTCCCGCCTCCTCCTCCTCTCTTCCTTCTTCCTCTCCTCTCTTGCTTCCCTTCTCCGCCTCTCTTCGCTCCTCCTCTTCTCTCTTGCATCCCTCCTCCTCTCTTCGCTCCTCGTCTCTAGCTTCCCTTCTCCTCCTCTCTTCGCTCCTCCTCTTCTCTCTTGCCTTTTACGTCATCCCTTTGGGGCTGCGATCTGCGAAACTGTCGCCACTTTCGAGGGCTGCTGGTGGGTCCAGCGGAGTGAGGCACCACGCAGATTCAGATTAGACCTCGCCGTCCCGGGGGGCTGCGATATGCGAAACTGTCATCACTTTCGAGGGCTGCTGGTGGGTCCAGCGGAGTGAGGCACCACGCAGATTCAGATTAGACCTCGCCATCCCTGGGGGGCTGCGATCTGCGAAACTGTCACCACATTCGAGGGCTGCTGGTGGGTCCAGCGGAATGAGGCACCACGCAGATTCAGATTCGACCTCGCCATCCCTGGGGGGCTGCGATCTGCGAAACTGTCGTCACTTTCGAGGGCTGCTGGTGGGTCCAGCGGAGTGAGGCACCACGCAGATTCAGATTAGACCTCGACTTTCGAGGGCTGCTGGTGGGTCCAGCGGAGTGAGGCACCACGCAGATTCAGATTAGACCTCGCCATCCCTGGGGGTTTGCGATCTGCGAAATTGTCGTCACTTTCGAGGGCTGCTGGTGGGTCCAGCGGAGTGAGGCACCACGCAGATTCAGATTAGACCTCGCCGTCCCTGGGGGGCTGCGATCTGCGAAACTGTCGTCACTTTCGAGGGCTGCTGGTGGGTCCAGCGGAGTGAGGCACCACGCAGATTCAGATTCGACCTCGCCATCCCTGGGGGGCTGCGATCTGCGACACTGACGCCACATTCGAGGGCTGCTGGTGGGTCCAGCGGAGTGAGGCACCACGCAGATTCAGATTCGACCTCGCCATCCCTGGGGGGCTGCGATCTGTGAAACTGTCGCAGCTGGAGCACCTGGACCTCGACAAGGGGCTCGTCAAGGACGCCGAGGGCGAGGTCGTGCACGCGGCCATCAACCCCAAGGATGAGGGCGTGGTGGAGAGAGCGAAGGCCGAGGGAGGTCGGGCGTACCTGCGGTACCTGCCGTACGGCGTGTGGGTGCGCATGGACAAGTACAAGGGTGGCCCCTGCGGAAAGAAGCTCAAGGAGCTCGATGACAGCATCGACGCTGAGAACGCGGCGGGCCTCGTCTTCATCGAGCCACAGAGCTCGAGCCAGTTCGACTTCCGCAAGCACAAGGTCACGCGCACTGGCTTCGTCATCTCCCACGCCGAGGTCCTGACGTCCACTGCCTGCCAGGGCCGCACCATGCACCGCGGAGTCATTGTTGACGCAGGGTGCAAGGATGCGAACGACCTGGACGCTCTATGGCTGCACCTCTACGTGATGCTGTCTAGGGCGACGACGATAGACAACCTACTGATGGTGCGCGACCCCGGCCTTGAGTTTCTTCCCCGCGGCCCACGGGCAGACCTTGCAGAGAAACTGCGGAGGTTCAGCTCCCGCACTGCAACATGCAGGAAGGAGGCAGAGAAGCTGGCGCGCGAGCTAGGTCTCGATCGCTTCCTGCACTAGATATAAACAGGTATGATCCTGTGGACAGGCAGCAGGCATGCGTTGACCGAGCTCCTGCAAAAACGAAACAGGATCTTGCTTCCTCCCTCCTCTTTCATCATCGCCGCCCTAGTCATCCTGTCACCTTGAGGATTTTGCTGCTGCTGCTGCGATGGCTCCTCGCCCCTTCCTACTGGGTTCGTCCTTCTCCTGTCCCTCGTCCCCGCCCCCGCTATTGTTTAACGAGCCTTGAGACCTACTCCTCGTCTTATCGATTGCTGTTCTGTGAGTCGTGCAACATTACGCATCCCATGTAGGTCGCACTACAAATCGCCGCGCCTGCACTGTCACGGTTCCTGCTAATGTTTCCCTACTCCTCTTGCCACGTGATGCCATCGGGTTGGGTACGTCGCAGGGTATTTTTTTATTGTCCTGGTGTGCGCTGTCTACCTCTCGAGGCTCGTCACTTCTTACCTTCTCCCTCTTCTCTCAGTGTGTTCCTGGGATTGTGTGTGGGGGTAGGCTATTGGATGGAGAGCGTGAGCGGGAGAGACAAATAGTTGGAGGAGGTGGAGGCGGAGAAGAAGTCGGACGAGTGAGACTGCATGGTAGAGCGAGGAGCTGCAGCGGGAGTGGGGGGGGATGGGATGGCGGATGTGTAGATCAGCGGCGAGGGAGGGAGGCCCGGGGAGCATGGAGGCCCGGGGAGCATGGAGGAGGGAGGAGGGTGGAGGAGGAGGAGGAGGAGGTGAGGAGGTGGAGGAGGAGGAGGAGGAGGAGGAGGTGAGGAGGTAGAGGAGGATGATCGCTGGCACTTGCTTGGGTGCTAGGGGGGCATTTGGGAGGCCTCCTGGGATCGCTAGGGGGCCTTTGGGGGGCCTCGTGGGAGCTTCCTGAGGGCCTGTTGGGGGCCTCTAGGGGGCCTCTAGGGGGCCTCTTGGGGCCTCCTAGGGACCTCTTAGGGCTGGTGTCTCGAAATGTTTTTTCGTGTTCCCTCTCTGGGACCCCTGCATCCTTTCAAACGCAGGGTTTGTATTGTGTCGAAGAAGGAGGAGGTGGAGGAGAAGGAGGAGGAGGGGGGGGAGGGGGAGAGGAGTAAGATGGAGGAGGAGGAGGGAGAGGAGGAGGAGGGGGGAGGAAGGGGAAGGAGGGGGAGGAGGAGGAGGAGGAGGAGGAGGAGGAGGAGGAGGGAGGAGGGAGGAGAAAGGAGGGAGGAGGGAGGAGGGAGGAGGGAGGACGAGGAGGAGGAGGAGGAGGAGGAGGAGGAGGAGGAGGAGGAGGAGGATCGCTGGCTGGTTGAGTGATCGGGGGGCATTTGGGGTGCCTCCTGAGGGCGCTTGGGGGCCTCTAGGGGGCCTCTTGGGGACTTCCTGAGGGCGCCTTGAGGGTGTCTTGGGGGCCTCTTGGGGCCTCTTGGGATCCTCTTGGGGCTTCCTGGGGGCCTCTGAGGGCCGAGAGTTCGTTTTTCGTGTTCCCTTTCTGGGGCCCCTCTTGAGGCATTCTTGGGGCCTTATTGGGCCGTCTTGGGGGCTTCTTGGGCCGTCTTGGAGCCGTCTTGGGTCGTCTTTGGCCGTCTTGGGGCCCTCTTGGGGGCCTCTTGGGCCCTCTTGGGGCGATCTTGGGGGCCTCTTGAGCCGTCTAGGGGCGTCGGGAAGCCGAAAAGGTGGAAACGCCCAAATCTGTCCAAAACTTCAGGGCAACCAATGAATTTTGCTTCTGTGGGTTCTCTTGGGAGTGCTCTTGCAGGCCTCTTGGGGCATCTTGGAGGCCTCCTGGGCCATTTTGGAGGCCTCTTGGGCCGTCTGGATGCCAGCTTCGGCGTCGTGGAGCGATATTCGGGCGTCTCGGGCCTCTCTTGGACCGTGTTGGGTGCCTCTTGGGGCCCTCTTGGGGCGATCCTGAGAACCCTGGGGGAGTCTCCCGGGCCGCGCCCGGGCCGCGCCCGGGGTACTCTTGGTGCGGGGACTCCCTGGGGCCGCCCCGCGGGCGCGAAATAGAAATATGATATAAATTTGACCGGAGATCTTAGCACGCCTCTGGCCCGTTTGGCCGGCGAATTTTGTCTTCGTCACGCATCTGCTGCGAATGCATCCTGCCGACAACCCAACCACATTCGAGTGTGAGCGCAGCAAGGCAAGTGGCTCCCTTAGGGGCCACGAAACGTGTAAGGGGCGTGCTGAAGTTGGCGGGGGGACGCGTGCGAACCCTGACGCAGGAGACTTCGGTGTAGCTCCCTCTGGAGCCACGAAACGTGTGAGCGGTTTGCAAAAATGGGCGGCGGGGGCGCATGCGAGCGTCGCTACTGGGGCCTTCGGTGGAGCCCCCTAGGGGGCCACAAAGCGTGTGGGGCGTGCAGAAATGGGCGGCGGGGATGCATGCGCACGTCGCCACTCGAACCTTCGGTGGAACTCCCTAACAGCAGGCCCCGATGTGTTGACCATCTCTGGCCCAGACACTCTTAGTCGGCGGGGGGGGCGGCGAGGCCGAACTTCATTATCCACCAGGCCGAGTATCAATCGTAACTGTAAGCTTCTTATCATGAGTAGCGCACTGCACTTAATTGTATTCTGCATTTGGCTATGAATATAGAATTTCGACACTCCGTAGCTACATCCGTACATCCGCACATTCCGTAGATTACACATATGTGCACCGTGCATCCGCATCTGCCATGGAAGATGTTTATGATTCCCCCAGAACGCCGAACGTCATCATCCCTATAGTGATTATTGGGGGCAGTTCGTCATGGGGCCACGAAGCGTGTGAGGAGTGCGCCGAAATGCGCGGCGGGGACGCATGCGAACGTCGCCACTGGGGCGCTTGGTGGAGCTCCCTAGTTCAGGGGCCACGAGTAGAGTGAGAGGTGTGCCGAAATGCGCGGAGGGGACGCGTGCGATCGTTGCCACTGGCGCCTTAACTTTTGAGGCGTGTGCCGAAATGCGCAGCGAGGACGCATGCGAACGACGCCATTGGGGCGCTCGGTGGAGCTCCCTACGGGGCCACGAAACGTCTGAGGGGTGTGCCGAAATGTCCGGCAGGGATGCATGCGAAAGTCGCCACTGAGGCTGTCGTGTGAGTGGTGTGCCGAAAAGGGGCGGGGGGACGCATGCGACCGTCGCCTCTGAGGCCTTCGGCGGGGCTCTCTCCGGGGACACGCAGCGTGTGAGAGGTGTACTGGAATGGCGCGGGAGGACGCATGCGAACCCTGCCACTGGGGCTTTCGGTGGATCTCCCACTGGGGCCACGAAGCGCAGTACTGGGTGGGGTGTGACGCATGCAAGCCCTGCCACCGAGGCTTTCGGTAGGCCTCCCGATGACGCCACGAAGCGCTATACTGGACGTGGGGGACGCATGCGAAACGTTGCCACTGGGGCCTTCGGTGGAGCTCCCAATGGGGCCACGAAACGCGTGAGGGGTGAGCCGCAATGGTTGGCATGCGGAGGGCAAAGGCAGGGATAGGAGGAGGGAGGATGGCAGGGGGAGGGCAGGGCGGGAGGTGAGGAATGCGGGGCGCTGTCTCACTACAGAATGGCTGGGGAAAACACACGGTCACACAAACAGACCAAACCGCACACACACACACACACACACACACACACACACACACACACACACACACACACACACACACACCCACGCACACACACAGACACACACACACACACACACACACACTCACACACTCACACACTCACCACACGCGCACGCACACGCACACGCACACGCACACGCACACGCACACGCACACGCACACGCACACGCACACGCACACGCACACGCACACGCACACGCACACGCACACGCACACGCACACGCACACGCACACGCACACGCACACGCACACGCAAACGCACACGCACACGCACACGCACACGCACACGCACACGCACACGCACACGCACACGCACACGCACACGCACACGCACACGCACACGCAACACGCAACACACAACACACACACACACAACACAAAACACACAACACACAACACACAACACACAACACACAACACACAACACACACACAAACACACACACACCCACACACATACGAACACGCACACGCACACGCACACGCACACACACACACATACACACACAAACACACACACACACACACCGACCCTGGCCAAGGACCCAACCATGTACAAGCGTGAGTACGGCAAGGCAGGTGGAACGAAGGTGGGGTGAAAAAACGTGAGGGAAGTCGCGAAATGGTGCTGGGGGGAACGCATGCGAACCCTGCCAATGTGGCCCTCGGAGAAGCGCCCTGTGGGACGACGAAAGGTGTGGGTGGTGCGCCAACATAGGGCGGGGGACGCTTGCGAACCCTGCCACTGAGGCCTTCGGTGGAGCTCCCTATGTAGCCACAAAGCGATTGAGTAGTGTGCCGAATTGGTGCGCGGGGACGCGTGCAGACCCTGCCATTAGAGCTTTCGATGGAGCTCTCACTGGGGCCACGAAATGGTGTGCCGAGATGGTGCAGGGGGGCGCATGCGAACTTTGCCACTGAGGCCTTCGGTGGAGCTCCCTCTGGGGCTGCGAACCGTGTGAGTCGTGTGCAGAAATGGGGCGGGGTGCGCATGCGAACTTTGCCACTGGGGCCTTCGATGGGGCTCCGTATGGGGCCACGACACGTGTAAGGGGTTTGCCGAAATGGTGCGTGCGGGGGGGGGGGGCACATGCGAACTTTACCACTGTGGCCTTCGATGGAGCCCCGTATGGGGCCACGACACGTGTGAGGGGTTTGCCAAAATGGTGCGTGCGGGGGGACACATGCGAATTTCACCACTGGGGCCTTCGATGGAGCTCCCTATGGGGCCACGGCACGTGTGAGACGTGCGCCGAAATGGTGCGGGGGAACGCATGCGAACTTTCCCACTGGGGCCTCGGTGGAGCTCCCTATGGGGCCACGAAGCTTGCGAGGGGTGTGCCGAAATGGTGCGCGCGGGGGACACATGCGAACCCTGCCACTGGGGCTTTCGATGGAGCTCCCACTGGGGCCACGAAACGGTGTGCCGAAATGGTGCAGTGAGACGCATGCGAATTTTGCCACTGAAGCATTCTGTGGAGCTCCCTCTGGGGCTACGCATCGTGTAAGTGGTGTGCCGAAAAGGGGCATGGGGGCGCATGCGAAATTTGCCACTGGGGCCTTCGGTGGAGCTCCCTGTGATGCCACGAAACGCGTGAGGGGTGTACCGAAAAGGTCTGGGGGGACGCATGCGAACTTTGCCACTGGGGCCTTCGATGGAGCTCCCCATTGGGCCACGAAACGTGTGAGCGGTGTGCCGAAATTGGGCGGGGGACGCATGCTAACGTTGCCTCTGGGGCCTTTGGAAAAACTCCCCATGGGGCCACGACACGTGTGAGGGGTGCCGAAATGGTCGTGCGGAGGGCAGAGGCGAGGATGGGAGGAGGGAGGATGGGAAGAGGAGAAGGAAGAAGGAGCAAAGAAGGAGTGACAGAGTGCAGGACGTACACAGCCTTCGGCAAAACAGCAACACCAACAGCAAACTAACACCAAGCCCAGGCGCAGGAGGCGGTTCGTCTCCCTCGACCCGCGCCCAGGCTGCCCATGCCGTGGAGCGCGGGCCTGAGCGACGAGATGGCCTCGCGGAGAGGGGGGGGGAGGCGAAGTGGAAGCCCGAGATGCGGGGCACTGCTCGGCGAGATGCGGGAAGCGGAGGTTGAGTCCGACGTCATCTGCCCCACACGGCCAGCAGCGGCGCGCCGCAGGCCCCAGCAGGCCCCGGCGGGAGGGAGGAGGAAGTTGGCCCCGCTGATGTGTCGCTGCTTCTGGCTCTCGCCAGTCCGCCGTCCTGGCTCCTTCTTCTCCGTCTTTCTCCGCTCCTCGTCCCCTCCCTCCGCCTCCTCTCTCCTTTCCCTCTCGCTCCTCGTTTTCGGCCCGCCTTGCTTCACCTCGAGGCTGCGGATGTGGCTGAATAAGAGTATTGCTCACGTGCCTCCTGGACACACGGCGTCTCTCTCTCTCTCTCTGTCTCTTCCCCACCAGCAGACTGCTTAGCTACTCTGTGCCATCGCGGGCCCCCGCTTCTCTTCCTGCACCCTCTGCCGATCAGGCCAGCATGTTCCGCACAGGTGTCTCGCCTACATTGCTGGCCTCTGCGCCCAAGTCGGTATCCTAAGTTGCCCACAGGGACGCAACAGCCCCGCCGCTGATGTTTGCCTAGCACCAACCAGGGAGAAGGGAAACTTATCCCAGAGCGACCCTACCTAGGAGTTGGAGCCCCGAAGAGAGCAATATTAGCAGTAACGGTAAACGCCGTCCTCCTCCTTCTCCTCATCGTCGCAGTTGTAGCAGTAGCGGTAGTAGTAGTAGTAGTAGTAGTAGTAGTAGTAGTAGTAGTAGTAGTAGTAGTAGTAGTAGTAGTAGTAGTAGTAGTAGTAGTAGTAGTAGTAGTAGTAGTAGTAGTAGTAGTAGTAGTAGTAGTAGTAGTAGTAGTAGTAGTAGTAGTAGTAGTAGTAGTAGTAGTCGTCGTCGTCGTCGTCCGTCGTCGTCTCGTCGTCGGCTCGTCGTCGGGTACGTCCGTCGTCGTCGTCCGTCGTCCGTCGTCGTCGTCGTCGTCGTCGTCGTAGTCGTAGTCGTCGTCCGTCGTAGTCGTAGTCGTTAGTCCTATTCGTAGTCGTTATCGGTATTCCCGGAGGCCTAGTCCCGGAGTCGTAGCGTATCGTAGCCGTATAGTATAGTAGTAGTAGTAGTAGTATAGTTAGTAATTAGTAGATAGTAGTTAGAGTATAGTATAGTAGTGTGTTGGTAGTGGTGGTAGTGGTAGTGGTAGTAGTAGTAGTAGTAGTAGTAGTAGTAGTAGTAGTAGTAGTAGTAGTAGTAGTAGTAGTAGTAGTAGTAGTAGTAGTAGTAGTAGTAGTAGTAGTGGTAGTAGTAGTAGTACATCTTAATACCTACATATACATCTAGACATACATCCACGTATACACCTACATCTACGTCTACAGGTACACATGCATATACAGCTGCATCTACATATACCTGTACATATACATATACATCTACATATACAGATACACTCACATCTACATATACATCAATATCTAGGCTATGATATGATATGATATGCAGCGCTATGCTAAGCTATGCTATGCTATGCTGCGCTATGCTATGCTGCGCTATGCTATGATATTATATGCTATGCTATGCTATGCTGCGCTATGATATGGTATGCTATGCTATGCTGCGCTATGCTATGCTGCGCTATGCTATGCTAAGATGTGATGTGCTGCGCTGTGCTATGCTAAACTAAGCTATACTGTGATATGCGATGCTATGCTATGCTGCGCTATGCTATGATATGCTATGAGATGCTACGATATGATGCGCTATGATATACTGCGCTATGCTATGCTATGCTATGATATGCTATGCTATGCTATGCTAATGCTGCGCTGCGCTAAGCTAAGCTAAGCTGGGCTAAGCTAGGCTAAGATAAGCTAAGCTAAGCTAAGCTAGGCTAGGCTAAGCTAAGCTAAGCTAAGCTAAGCTAAGCTAAGCTAAGTTAAGCTAGGCTAAACTAAGATGAGATAAGCAAAACTAAGCTAAGGGGACGTGACTGGGGGGAACCGCGGGGCGGATCCTGCGGGAACCTCCCGGGGCGATTTCCACTGCCCGGCCCTTTAAGCCCACAGAGTAAGAACCCTTCTAGGCAGAGCCTAGGTAGGGAATAAAGAAGCGCTCCGGTAGGCTCTGAAAACGTATGAGGGAGGGGGGCAGGAGGAGTGAGGAGTGAGAACTGGAAGGAGGGACGAGGATTGACTAATTGATCACTTCGCTGCACGGGAGGCTAGGACTCGAGGGGGTGAAGCGATAGGCGAGCCAACTCGGAAAGAGATGGCCAAACAATCCAAACGGACGGAACGACTGGCAAAACCTAAGGCGAAGGGCGTCTGCTGGACATGAGCGCCCCAGCGCTCCTTGGCGTAACGGGCAATCGGCGAGATCGCTACATGGTAACCCAGGCCCCCTTCCAGAATACAAGGCGACGCCAGCGACCTAGATATTTCGGATGGTTTCGTGTGATTCCCGAACCTAGGCCTCAGCAGTCCCAAAACGTGATCGGAGACTCCACACACTTCTGAGCCGTAACCCACCGACGCCAGCGGCCCAGACAAAAATCTCACAGGCATGGCGTCCCCAAGCATGACGAGCATTGACAACCCACACACATCTAACGTGAAAGACCTTCAATCTAGCTTCGGCCTTCTTACCCCGACCTTTTGAACGACGGGCCTGTCGTGCTGCGTCGTCGACTCCGAGGTTGGCCGCTGCGCGGGCGTCATGGCGGCCCTTCCCAGCGCCTCGACCACGCTCACACTTAACTTCCTGCCGAAGCGCAACATCCGAGGCTGAATTGGAAGACCCCGGCGCAAGATACCAACGCCCGTTGTCGGCTTCCCAACGCCCCTCTCGCGACCGATGCGCTCCCGCGGTCCGCGCAGACTGGAGAATAAGTCGATGGGGCGGTAGCCGCCCGCTGGCTTCTGCAGCGCCACTGCCATCAGCGCCTGGGCGGGGGCACGGCAACCGACCCGCGCACTCCATCATCGCGGAACAGAATGCCAACGGCGCAAATCAAGACAGGGTGCATCCGCGCGAAGTCTCGCACGCGGAAGCCCTCCACACCCGACGCGGTGCACGCGGCACAAGTCTTCCTCATGGCGGCATGGCGACATCATCTGCTGGCGAAAGTGGCCCAGGGGCCCCGCGCATTCCGGCGGGCCCCGTCTGCGGGGGGATGCGACGAGGGCCCCCAAAGAGCCACAAAGGGATCGCCCTCCGCCTCCAACAGGGACAGCGTGCCGCGAGCGCGGCGGTGGCCACCCAGGGCTCCACCTCGCGGGCCCAGCAGCGAGCCCCCCTCCCCTGCCGATCCCATGCAGCAACCAACCGGGCCACTCCTTCAAATCCTGCTGTGAAGAAGCCTGATCATGCTCTGCCAATATGAGTTCAAGGACTCATTTTAAACATCGAAACTCTCGAACATGTGACGCATAATTTTCAACATCCTGAAAACCCTGGTGGGGTTCGCATCCAGGTTGGACATGTTGAAACTCACACCCGAGAACGCATAACGCGGGGATGAGGATCCAAGAAACGCTTGCGATGCGCGCTGAAAGCCACGGCATCTCCCGACTCAGCGGCCCGCAGCATAAAGCGCACCGCCCTGGGGAGCCAGCGCCGCGAAACCAATCCGGGACCCCGACCAGCAGGTTAAGAACCATGGCCCAGAGCGGAAACCCAAGCCAGGCGAGGCCCACGTCCAGGAGATCCCCCAATCGGCAGCTCGGTCTGCAAGATCCTAGACGGCTCCTGCTCCGCCGCGCCGGCTGAAGCCCGGCAGTCTCAGGGAACATCCGAGAGCATCCAGGTGCTGAGTTTTCGAACGAGGGGTGAGCTTGGCTATCAACGCCTGGCTGGACCACGCACAGTCGAGCACGGGCCCGTACGCAGTCCTCGGGCCCAAGGGCTGGACGGACAGGAGCCTCTGCTGGGAGCCCAGGAGGACGGAGGCACGCGAGGGCCCTGAGCTCAGCCAACTGCGAGTAGAAGAGAATGCGCACAGGCGCGTGCGTCTTGATGTCTCCGTCCAGGATGACCCCCACTTCCTGAAGGCTGCGACGGAAGCATCATGGCACGAAGAAGAATCTAAACATCTGACGCCCCGTGCAGGTACATGCACCGAGAACGGGGTAGACGACGTTGGCTTTCAAGCATCCTGAAACTTCCGAATTGGTCATCACATATGGAATCCAATTAAAGTCCCCCGATCACATTGGAGTCGTGTTAAAATCGGCCAGTATGCCGAGATTCATGTATGTGAGCTTCTCACTGTGATGCAGATATACTGAGGTGGCTAAGATCGGCGGGGATCCTGGAACCTTGGCGATACCATTGACAGCTCTAGACGGGACCACGACCGCTCCAGACTCGGGATCGTGAAAAAAACAGGAACTGACAATCCCAAACCGCCATCACTCTTAAAATCCCTCCAGCAGCGATCATGGCGGCCGAATCGTGCTTGCCAGCTCCTAGTCAGCGCCAATTATTCTGCTCTGCTTACGTCGCCGGCCGATGCGAGATGATGCTCTTGCGCGAGAATGGCGCGAGAGGTCGAGGTTACGAACCAATTCTCGATGGAAGACCACGTCGTAGAACTCACCGCTTCAATCGCCAACTGGAACGCGCATGCAGGGCAGGAGAGCGCGGGGGGGGATAACTGGCAAACATTTAGCGGGGCCAGGGAGAATGCTGCCGTCAGATGGCAGCCCGAAACAAATTGCTGGCTCTGATGGAAGCCACATCGTTCGAAGCAACATGTACCCCCACGCTGGGCGAGCACGCCTGGCCCCTTGCCGCGCGCCCGCCCTCAGTTGAAGAACCTAAAGCTGTTGCCGTCGCCACGGTGCGCCCAGCTGGCGGCAATCCTGACTACGTCGTTTTCGATGCCACACCAGGCGCTGGCGGGGACGAGGTCGCCGCTGCCATCTGGCCGCGGCGTAGCCCACGAGGGGCGTCAAAATGTAGGAAGCCCCCTTCTGCCCCCGCGGCGGCGCTGGCAGGGGGGTCAGCTTGAGCAGCTGCGAGAAGGTACGCTGCCGAAGCCGCAGCCGGAGTTGCCCATGAAGATGAAGGATCTGCTCCACCGCCGTCACCACCTCCAGCTGGGGCTGGAGTGGCATTGCCCGTCGACGCAGCGGAGCTTGTACCGCCAGCAGCACCTCCGTCCGCCGTGGCCTCGCCCTCGTCGTCATTGCGCTCCTTGTTGGGCATCTTGATGCTGTTCGCGCGAGCCTTTTTGAACTCGTCGCAGTGTTTGATGGCATGCCGGCGTGATGCCATCGCGGAGCTGCTTGACCCTCTTCTCGAAATCCACCGCGTCCGTGTTCTGGACCTCGCACGCGAGCTTGTCGATGTCAAAGACTGCCTCCACGCTTGACGGACCAGGAAGTCGATGTTGCCATCCAGCAGGTCGTGGAGGGTGGCCTGCTTAGCCTCATGGACAGCTGGAGCAGCAGGCTGGCACCCCTGCAGACGATGTTTCTCGACTAGGGCCTTGTAGTTCTTCACTTCCGCAGCCAGCTCCGCGCGGAGCTTGCCGATGGAGCCCTGCTTCTCGAGTAGCCAAGCCTGCCAGCGCGCATACTGGTCCGTCTCACTTTTGGGCCTCTGCTCAACCTGCCTGATACGCCGACCAACATTTGCAGCCTGCGCCTGGAGGGGGACTGGCTCAACCGCTGCGCACCTCTTGTCCAACCTTCACTGCAAGGCTGCAGCCGCGCTGGTGTTGCCCATCTTCTGGCTGAGAGAGATGTGCTGCTGGAGCTCCTCGTCGGTGAGCCTGGCTCTGGTCGCCAAGGACGACGGGCGAGACTGCATCCCGAAGTCCGACAGCAAGGATGCCGCCGCCGGCGTCGTTCCAGCCCTTGCGACCCCAGTCGGCCCAAGCTCCACCTGGCCGGCGGGGGGGGGGGCTGGGCTCGCTGCACTCCTCGCGTTTCACGCTGCACTGCTTGCAGAACCAGAACCAGAACCTGCCGAGGTTCTTGCTGTAGCCACAGCGCCCGCGCTTCCAGGGCGCGTCAGGGTGCCCGTCACCGCCATCGTTGCCAGTCCGAGCCCAAGGAGGGCGAGACCAGCCGCCCTTGCGAGCGGGCGCCATGGGCGCCATGCCGTGACTGCCTCTGATTTTGCCGTCTCCAAACCTCAAAGCACCTCGGGACGGCACAAAGGCAAGCGCAAACATGTGGGCCCCGACTGCCTGAGCTCCATTGCCTGTGGCGTGCGCGAGCGATGAGGCAGGGAGGGAGGGAGGGAGGGAGGGGGGGGAGGCGGGAGGCGGAGGCCAGGAGGAGACAGGAGGCGCAGGACGAGGGCGGGGGCAGAAAGAGAGCGAGGGAGGAGGAGCAGGAGGAGGGAGGGAGGGAGGGAGGGAGGGAGGGAGGGAGGGAGGGAAGGAGGAGGGAGAAGCCTCGCAGGCGAGGCCGATGAAGCAGGCGGCGCCGTAGAGCGTCGCTGGCAGCATGGCGCGCGCGGGGCGCTCTCCGGACTCGCAGAGCATCACGAACCCGAGCAGGACCTGGCTTGGCAGCGAGCCCAGGGGGGGAAGTGCGATGGAGAAGGCCTTCTGGGAGGGCTCGAAAATCCCCTGGCCTCCTGGAAAGCTGGCGAAGCCTTCTCCAGAGACTCCGAAGACTTCTTCGAAGGCCAGAGGGCTTCCGAGAAGTCCCGCCGCCTTCTGAGAAGGCCTGCTCCTTCTCACCTAGCCCCCATCGCTCGGCGCCGACTAGCGACAACGACGGCACCGACGGCGTCGACGACGTGACGGGGACCAACTCCACCAGCTCAGGTCTAGATTCGAGCGAGCCTTGGGCCTGCGAGGCCATATCCTTCCTTCTCCTCCTCCTCATCCTCCTCCTCGACGTCGACACCGCCGCCGACGTCTTCGTTTGGGAAATTTGGAAGCAAGGTTCGCCTTCATGGCTGGACACAGTTTGAAAACTGCCAGAATGAACCCTGGAGGGGTGTAGGGACCGACGTTGAACTGGTTCATGCTTGTCGTATTCCTTGTCATCCTCTTTCTGACTTTCAGCAGAATGGTGGCCAAATAAAACGCATGACCGCGCGGTGGTGGTGCTAGTGTAAGAAGTCGGAATGCGAGGGCAACGGTCAACGGAGCCTGCGGGCGATCTCCAGAATCTCTACGGCGCAGAAACCTCAATGACCCCTCTTGGGCCCACAACTTCTAGGAGACTCCTCCCAGGCGTTCTCTAGAAGACTTCCCAGAAGCGCCGTTGCCCGATCGGGTAAACACAGAGACGTCCAAGAAGTGTTCTAGTCGTGACTCGTGTGACGCACGGGGCGTTGCCAGAAGCTTCTCGACCAAAGTGCAGACTAGCACGGCTTCTAACGCCTCGCCCCCGCTTTCAGAGATTCCTCGTCCCACTCCTGGTCGTCCGGATCTCGAGCGAGGCGCATGGTGGCTGTGGCCGCTTCCAGCCCGGCGAAGACCTGGACGCCGTCCGTGACCTCGGCGGCAGGGGTCCACGCTCGCGGCTCGCAGAGTAATCTCTCGAGGGGCTCTTCTCCCTGGTGGTCCGGACCTAGCGAACCGCTCGAGAAACACACCCGAAGGCTGTGGAGTGAAGAGGGAGGGGGGTAACGGAGAGGGAGCGGCGTGGCCACCGGGGGAGATTGGCGTTGGCCGACCTGGCCCAGCAGAGAAGAAACCCAAGACCCCCGCACACCACCGACGAGTTGTCGTTTGTGGCCATTAGATCTTGTCGTTTGTGGCCACAAACGACAAGATCTAATGGCCTCTAGGATCCTCTATGTTTGCGGCCTCTAGGATCCTAGAGGCCGCAAACGACAAGATCTAATGAGGGATTGTCGGGCGGGCGGCCATGTGCTGCGCCAGCCAGACTCACGGTAGGCGTGAAAGCGATCGCCCCTCGGCATCCCTGAGCTCTCAGGGCACCGTACGCATCACAAGTGGCACCGCGCATGCGCCCACCGACGTCAGTGGACCGAACTGCAGGACAGGAAGTAATGGACATGTGCCACACGAACTACCCTCAGAGGGGGCGAGGAAAGCAGGGCACGCCAGGCACAAGGGGAAAGGAAGGCCACTCTCCGATAGGAAGTTCCTCAATACGCAGTCCCCCTGGCAAAACAACTTGTGATGACAATTCTGAATCTGCCAACGGAACCATCCCGTTGCGCGCCACCCGTTGACTGCGGTCCTCGGAATTTTAAAGAGGACTGTACCAAGTGCTATGTGCCGACGGGACAGTCTGATCGATGTCTCGGAGACGCGTGCCAATCGAATGCGTGACAAACTAGGCACCTACTGAGATGTCTCCTGACTCGCAAAATCTTCTGCGGCCCCAAAGGATTTAACATCGGGACGCTGCAAAAGGCCAATTTATCCTGGAGAAATTAAGTTGTGAATGCCGCGTTGTGGCTACCGCTTTCGGTGGGGCTCCCTATGGGGCCACGAAGCGCGTGAGGGATGTACCGTAATGGTAGTGGAGTGGAGGGTCTGCGAACTGTGACATTGGGGCCTTAGGTGAAGCTCCCCATGGGGCCACGAAACAAGTGAGGGGTGTTCTGGACCCCAGGTCCGCATGCGAACGTCGCCAACGAAGCCTTCGGTGCACGCGGCCACGACCACTGGAGCCTTCATCAGTGGAGCCCACTGTGCGGCCACGAAGCGCTGAACTGGGTGAGGGGGAAACATGCGGCCGCAGCAATTGGGCCCTCGGTTGAGCCCCCTTTACGGGTCTACGAAACGGTATATTGGATGGGGGAGATGCATGCGGCCGCGGTTACTGCGGCCTTCAGCGGAGCTCCTTATGGACCCTGCCACTGGGGCCTTCGGTGGAGCTTCCGATGGGGGCACGGAACGTGTGAGGGGTGTGCCGAAACGGGCAGGGAGATGCATGTGGACCCTCCCACTGAGGCCTTCGGCGGGGCTCCCTATGGGGCCACCAAGCGTGTGAGGGGTGTGCCGAAATGGGAAACACCTGTGGACTCTGCCACTAGGGCCTACGGTGGGGCTCCCAATGGGCCACGAAACGCTGTACAGGGTGGGGGAGACGCATGTGGACACTGCCCCTGGGGCTTTCGGCGGAGCTCTATAAGGACCACGACACGCTGTACTGTGTTGGGGAGACGCATGTGGACCCTGCCACTGGGGCCGTCGGTGGAGCTCCCTATGGGACACGAAACGCTGTACTGAGCGGGGGAGACGCATGTGGACACTGCCGCTGGGCCCTTCGGTGGAGCTCCCTATGGACCAAGATACGCTGCATTGGGCGGGGGAGACGCATGTGGACCCTGCAACTCGGGCTTTCGGTGCAGCTCCATAAGGACCATGACGCACTGCAATGGGCGGGGGAGACGCACGTGGACCCTTCCACGGGGGCCTTCGGTGGAGCTCCCTATGGGGGCACGATACGCTGTACTGAGCGAGGGAGACGCATGTGGACACTGCCGCTGGGTCCTTCGGTGGCGCTCCCCATGGGCTACGACGCGCTGCATTGGGTAGGGGAGACGCATGTGGACCCTCCCACTGGGGCCCAGGTGAGTTCCCCATGGGCCACGAAACGTCGTACCGAGTGAGAGAGACGCACGTTGACCCTGCCACGGGGGCCTTTGGTGGAGGTCCCTATGGGGGCACGAGACGTGTGAGGGATGCGCCGATCTGATGATGGTAGAGGGCGAGGAGGAAGGAAGAGAGGACAGGAGACGCGGGGCGCTCTCTTCAAAAAGAGGTCCCAATATCACAGGATGGTTGAAAAAGGAATAGACGTCCGCGCGGGTAGAGAAGAAGTTCCGTAATCGTGGAGGCTCGATCGTGAGCTGGAGTGTACGGGGAGGGAAGAAGCGTACAGAGGAGGCCGGGGGAAGGGAGGGGTAAGGTAGACGAGGGGGGGGGCGAGGGGCAGAGGAGGCGACCCCAACATTCGCAAAACTCATCAACAGGTGCGACAGCCCCATCTTCGCTCGACTGCGCCCCCCGCATCTTTGGAGGCATCAAGTTACCTTCGCAATCGACGACGCAGGTACGCGTGGGCGCCAAGACACCCTGGTAGGGCCTCTCTGGGTACACCAAGCGAATCTCAGCATACGAACCTACAGCATGGTCTCCTTCATGGGCACAACTGCTGATGACTGCAAGTTGCCGTAGATGTGTCTGACCTGTTTATGTGTTATGCCCCCGATCCCAAGGCTGTGGCTCACCATCCCGTCTAATCGCAAACTGTGGCGACCACAACGGTACCCCCCGCTTCTATGCGACTGCAATCGCAGGGTGCGGAGGCCCCTCCTGCACCAAACTCATCGCGAGCTGTGGCACACCCGTTCGCGCTCGACGGCGCCCCCCGATAAATTCATTGTGGTGACGGCGCCGTTCCAGACTGTCCAGCAAGAGTGCCCATGAGACTGGCCACCTCCCCACTGTTCTTGCTTGCATCCTGCAGCTCGCTTTGCAAGAGCCCAGTCGAGCATGTGCCACTGGCTTACAGCTGCGCGTGGGGAAGCAAACCATACGAGAACACCCTGCACCTCGCGTTTACGAGGCTGGCAGCCCTGGGTGATACCGAGCTTGCCCAAGACCCAACCCTTCCCATAGAAGCCTCCTAGGTGGGGTCTGAGTATGGGGTCAAAGTATCGCGCCGCATCGCCGATACATCGCTGATACATCGCCGATGCATCGGCGATGCACCGGCGACGCCAGCGTGGAGAGAATCGGGCTCCAGCTCGAGCCGCATCGCCGATGCATCGACGACACGGCGCGACTCTCCGACCCCATCTCCTCGAACGCCGTCTGGGAAGCCCAGATCCCCACCCTGCACGGTTTCCCCCGGGGCCGTAGGCGACCCGAGGAGGAGGATGATGAGGAGGAGGAGGATGAGGAGGAGGAGGCGGGAGGAGGAGGAGGAGGAGGAGGAGGAGGAGGAGGAGGAGGAGGAGGAGGAGGAGGAGGAGGAGGACGGGTCGCCAAAGCCCTTTGGAGCAACCCCTCACCCCGCCCCTGGGGCTCGGAAGGGCGAGGAGCAGGAACTGGCTCTGGCGCCGACCCGGGGGCAGGTTCAGAAGCGCAGGCCCCGGAGAAGGCGGCCGGGCAGCAGCAGCTGGGCGCAGGGAGGCGCAGCAGGGACCCGGAGGGCGGGGACGGAAGGAGCAGCACGGAGGGAGACGGAGGCCAAGGCCGCACTGACGGCGATGTCGGTCAACGGCGAGGTTGGGAATCTGATTTTTGCGACAGCCACGAAAGGGCGGCCTCTTGCCCAGACCCCACGTGAACCCTCCAAGACAGCTCCAATCAGACGCCCCCAAAAATCAGACCACCACCCCTTGATTGTGGAACCCAGAGTATGGGCATGAACTCGGAGCCTGGAGCTTTTGAGGCTCCAGTGGACGCGCGAAGGCCGACTGCCGCCCGAGCCCGCGACAGCGGCTTTCGTCTCGCCCACCGACAGACAGAGGAAGCACAGCAGGAACTGCCCTCCCGCCACCCCGGCTAGCCAGCAAGTAAGAGTTGAGCACGACATCCGCTGGGGGAGCGCAGACCTGCCCGGTGCCACCACATCCTTCCCTGGGGGGGGTCCAGGTACCTCGTCACCTCCTGACGGGGGATCGATCAGGGCGGGTGCAGGAAGGGTGCGTGCGCCGACTCGTGGGGGCCTGCAGCAACATGGGGAACTCGCGCAGAACTGTGGTAATCTACGGCGCACACTAAACACTCTGGCGTGATTCCGCCGTTTCCCCCAGGGCCGTAGGCGACCCGAGGAGGAGTAGGAGGAGGAGGAGGAGGAGGAGGAGGAGGAGGAGGAGGGGGAGGAGGAGAGAGAGGAGGAGAGGGAGGAGGAGGAGAGATAGGAGGAGGAGGAGGAGGAGAGAGGAGAGGAGGGAGGAGAGATGGAGGAGAGGAGGAGAGGGAGGGAGGGAGGAGGAGAAGGAGGGAGAAGGAGAGGAGGAGGAGTAGGAGAGGAGAAGAGAGAGGAGGAGGGACTGATGAGGAGCGAGGAGGGGCGGAGGAGGAGGAAGAGAAAGGACGAGGAGGGCGGAAGTATGGAGAGGCGACGGGAGGAGGGGAGAGGAGGAGGAGGAGGATGAGGAGAGGGAGGAGGAGGAGGGAACGGATGACAAGGAGGAGGAGGGAGGAGGAGAGAGGGGAGAGAGGGGAGAGGGAGGAGGAAGGGGAGGAGGATGGAGAGGAAGAGGGAGGCGGGGGGAGGGGAGGGAGGAGGATCACGGAGGAGAAGGCGGAGGGGGAGGCGGGATGAGGAGAGGGAAAAGGACAAGGAGGAGGAGGAGAGGGAGGGAGGGATGAGAGGAGGGGAGGGAGGGAGGAGGAGGAGGAGGAGGAGGAGGAGGACGGGTCGCCTAAGCCCTTCGGAGAAACCCTCCAGGAGTGCATGTTGCATGTTCGGCGATGACGGGCGTCATGGGGGGGGGCGGGGGGGGTATGATGTAACGCCCCCCCCCACCGTGTGGCTCCGGCATCACAGCCGCGCCACCGCGCACGACGTGACGAGCGACGAGCGACGACGACGACGACGACGACGACGACGACGACGACGCGAGCAGCATGTAGGTGGCGATCTGCCCCACTGCGCCTGTGCATACCACAACGCTCGCGTGCACCACAGCGCGCGTGTACACCACAACGCTTGCGTACACCGCAACATCGCAACACCGCGTACACCTGCGTACACCCCAATGCTTGCGTACAGCGCCGGTGTACATGTGCACACCGCAACAACCATGTGCAAAACAGCGCCTGTGTACACCACAATGCTTGCGTGCACCGCAGCGCCTGTGCACGCCACAGATCCTGTCTACACCACAGCATCCGCGTACAAAGGGCAGGTAGAAGGAGCATGTATGTGAGGATCTGCTGCGGACAATCAAACGCCACGCCAGGACTGCTGATAACCGAATGCGTCGTTCTTCCCTCCTCCCTCCTCCCCCACCTCCTCCTCCTCCTCCTCCTCCTCCTCCTCCTCCTCCTCCTCCTCCTCCTCCTCCTCCTCCTTACCCCGTGTCGTGCGGGTTGGCGCTACAGCGCACGTGCGCATCTCAGCGTGCACAACAGAATGGTATATTGAATCAGTCCACTTGGTTCTCGGACGGGCAATTTAGCTGGAGCCTCCTGGTCGCAGATGGGAGGAGTTAGGGTGGTGCGGGCGGACTCGGGAGGACTCGTAGATTTCAGCGGCGCTCCACTGTCCATAAATATTACTTTCTATTGTTTTCAGTGGACTCAACAAGCGCTCAATTTTGTCGTAAGGAACCTTTCTAACATTCTATGTACAACAGTGGTGCTGTGTTGCACACGGATGCTGTGGTGCACACAGGCGCCGTGGTGTACACGGGCACTGCAATGCACGCAGGCATTGTGGTGTACATTGGTGCTGTGCTGCACACAGCTGATTTGGTGTATGCAGGCGCTGTGGTGTACACACGAGCTGTGGTGCCCGCAGGGACGGTGGCACAAACTGACGCTGTGTTGCACGCGGCTGCTGTGGTGTACATAGGCGGTGTGGTGTACACGGGCGCTGTGGTGCACGCAGGCACTGTGGTGTACACAGGCGTTGTAGTGCAAATCGCCACCTGCATGCTGGTGCTACCCGTCCTCCGCCATTCCTAGGCATTCCCAGACGCCGCCAGCGCGAAACGTGATGTCATCGACCCCCTCCACCGCCCCCCCCAGATGATTGCCGCCATCGGCTCGGAATCGGCGACGACGACGACGACAGAGGACCAGACGCCTATGCGGATCCCTAGGCGGACACCTACGCGAATCCCAATGCGCACGGCGGCAGTGCCCGGAGCGCACGCACTGGGGGGGAGAGCGTTACGTCATGGGGGGGGGGGGGGGGAGCGGGGGCCATGACGCCCGTCATGCCCCAGACAATAAAAAAACGGGCTCCAGGCGTGATGTGGGCAGCGAACGGCACGCCGGAAGGCCGCGGCGGGCGCGGTGCGGAAACCCAGCCTGGCTGGGCCACGAGCAGGGCACCCGCGTGGGGGCTCAGAGCACCCAGTAGGCACATACGAGAACAGAAACCCAATCAATGGATATGGGTTGATCGATAAGGAGATCGACTGGGAACCCAGGAACCCGGAACCCACCGAAAGCGGCCCGGAACCAATATCGCAGGCCTAGAGATTGACACCAACACCAATTTCGGCGGATTGCCTCCACCGAGGGATGAAGATCCCGATCTCGGCGATGGTGGTAATATTCTGGCTTCCAAGGTGGCCGAACTATTACCACCAACACCGAAAATCTAGGATCACCTTCCCCCTGTGGAGGCAACCCTCTGCCTTGGTGTTGGTGCCAATATCCAGGCCTCCGACAACAACCAGGAACCCGAGAACCCAGAGCCGGGAACCCGGGAACCCAGCTGGCCACCAAGATCGGCGGACACTTTGGCCAAATCTCTCGACTTCCGCTTGGACCCCTTCAGTGCAAGCACTGATTGGGGAATACTGCAGCACCTTTCTTGGTCAATTTCTGGGGGTCCTGCAGGTGCCTCAGAGCTTCTGTGGATCGCTGGGATAAGACACTTCCATGGGGCACCCGTTGGCATGCTGGTTTCTTATATCGGGTCGGGCGAAAGGGGGGGATAGCAAAGGGGGGGTTTGAGAATCAGCTCCCGTAGCTGATTTTCCCGGCGCCTCCCGGCGCCAGAGGCGGCTATGTATCGAGGAATGGGCCCCTCGGTGAGGCCGAAACCAGCTGCATGCAGCAAATTTCGTAACCCCCCCTTTCCCAATCCCCCCCTTTCGCCCGACCCGATTATAAGACGTGCCCCAAGTCGCCAGGGTCGGCCAAGGAGCCCGGTGCCAATAGCCGCCCCAGCATCCCAAGGAGCGCCCCTTCGCAGAATCCCCTCGCCGAGCTCCGTGGCTCAGTCGCCGACTAAAAACGGCATGTCCGATGCACCCGCGCTCAGGGAGACAAAAAGAGTCCGATGCCACTACTCCCCAGACCTCTCATGGGGTGCGCTCTGACTTGAATTTCGTGCAGTATCAAGCCGTGGCGACGAGGGCTCTCCAGGACGAGCAGCGGCAGGTTCATGTTCCTCCTCTGAGCGTTGTGTCGCTGACAGGGCAGCGGGCGAGGAGGTGGCGTTCAAGACCCCTTGAGATGGTTCTCCCTGGCGCCGGGCGCTCCCCCTCCCCGCCTGCGGCGCCCGCGACGGGAGTGCTGCGTTGCATCGGAGATCGTGGGGATCCCAAGGAAGGCACCGCATCTTCGCACCCCCAGGAGGTGGGAGGGTGGAAGGTTTACGAGGCAACTCATAAGAGGTTGTCACTGCCATAAGGCAAGGCGAAGGGCAGTCCAGCCCCAATGCGGAGCCAATGAGCAGGAGAAGCCTGGATGAATGCCAGGATTTGCTCGAATGTGGCCAGTGCCTCCGAACACGGATATAAACCAGCGCTGATGCTGACCTCCAACTCTCAGGTGCTGTATCCTGAGGAAGGGTAGCGCGAGAGGACGACGGAGGGAAGAGGCTGGGCGCGTGAAGGTGGGGGTACCTCCCTGCGGATCCCCACGTTTTAATATGGGATGGCGCTGAGCAGTTCCTGCCCCCTGCGGGTGAGCCGGAACGGCCGCGGAAGATCGAGCCAACAGCAAGTCCACGCGAGATCCCTGCCCGAAACCACCAGCTGGCAGCGGAAAAATAGAAAGGCAAAACAGATTGAAGGGATCAGGCCAGGGCAGGGACAACTCTTCTTGAAAGCCCTCTCCCTTATCGTCCCTTCCACCCACCTCCCTCCCGCACCATTCCCTCCTACACCCTTCCTTCCCCCCGCACTCCCCGCTCCCAACCCGCCTTCTCTCTCTCTCTCGCTCTTTCTGTCTCTCTCCCTCGTTACCTCTCTCTCTTTTTGTTTTTTTTCTCTCTCTCTCTCTCTCTCTATATATATACCCCTTTGTTCCTGACTGTGTATATATATATATATACACAAATTCACACGTACATCAATTTTACTCTCTCTTTCTGTCCTCCCGCCATCCATCAATCTATCATCCCCTCACTCCCCTCCCATCACCACGTCCGCTCCCTTACCAGTCTGTATCTTCCTCATTTCATCTCTCCTCCGTCCTCCAATGCCTTCCCTGCCCTGCTCTCTCTCTCTCTCTCCCTTTCTCTCTCTCTCTCTCTCTCTTTCCCTCTCTCTCTCTCTCTCTCCCTCTCTCTCTCTCGGACAATACACCGATTTCGCCGCTGACGACCTTGACCGCTGTTGGTCTTGGGGCCTCCCTCGACGGCGATGACGACTGCGATCGCCCACCACAAAGACGCCACTCTGAAGACGTGCGCACGGCCGAAGGACACACCGACGAACGTGGCGCCGCCCCGCTCCACCGGGAGTGGACCTGCGCATGGCAGGCGAAGAGCCGCGGACTGCACCCCCGTGAGCCGGCACCGCCACCCCCATCCGCTGGGCCGGCCAGGGCTGCTGCACGCCCACAGTCCCAACGCAGCGCTTCCTGCCAGTAGGCGCCCCCCCCCCGCCCCACCAGGGGACGGGGACCAAGGGCCCGCGTACCACCCACCAGGGCGCTAGAGACCGAATGACCGCGGAGCATCGTGCTGAACGGAAGAGCGCCCTCACGCAGCACCTCGCTGCGACCAGTCACCAGGGGCACTAGGACCGCGAGACAACTCTCAATTCCAGCACTTAAGTACTTGACTGTGCACCAACAGCTGGTGACATCCCTTTCAACAGATACAGAACAGTCAGCACCGCTGACAGAAAAATTCCATTGTGCACACAAGACCTGGCTTCTTACACAATGGGTTTACCGCCCTGATGCGGCCAGCGGGACCACCCTCCAGGGATACCTACAGACCCTCTTCAACTCCCAAAGAGCGGCACACCAGTGCTAGCCTCCTTCCACGCGGGCCGCGAGAACAATTAGCACCTGTTCCGTTGTATGCCTCTCCTGGGCCGCTGCGGGGGATGCCCCACAGCGGCGCCTCTTTTCGCAGGGCGCCGAAGCGTGCAAGCCGGTCCACGCTTAAAGCCGGTGCCTCTTTGCGTACGGTGGCGCAGACGGGACCCGTGGGATCTGATCACCGCCGGCCGTCTCTTTTTCCCAGCCCGGGACCAATTTGTCCCGCTATGTTAGGCGGGCCCAGTGAGCACACGTGGCTCAGTGGCCCAGACGACGTTGAGGGATGAATAAAGAAGAATCAGCGGAGAAAGAAGAAGAACATGATGATGAGGAGGATGAGGAGATCGAGAGGGGATGTCGGCGGAGGAAGGAGGAGGAAGATGAGGAGGAAGAAGAAGAGGAGGAGGAGGAGGTCCATGCAGTCCCCCCGAAAAGGAAAAGACGAGACTCCGCCTGAAGGGACGAAAAGAGGGCAGGCGGACAAGAAAGGGACGCGACGAGGGCAAGAGCCCGTCCGTCAGAGACTGTATTTGTCTAGGCTTCAGTCATACGTCGCGTGAGGAACACACGAACTTTGCGGCTGCGCCTCGCGAGAATACGAGCACGGGCGGTCAGGAGACTCTGAACCCTCTTGGGTCCAAAACTCCCTCCAGCACGCAGGATGTTAAAAACCGTACGTATTTAATCACGCCTTAGCAGAAGCCTCCATTTTTCTTCTGACGATATATCGGGTAAATTACCAACACACATACGCTGGTGACAAGAGACACCGAAGAAGCGAACGGGGAGGGAACGAACAACGGACGGCAGAAAGCAGGACAAGAGAAATAGTGGTCCACCTGGTCTCCGCCAACGGCACAGCACCCTCATTTACATATATCGGTACCCTGCCGGAACCTGCGCGACGTCGGCCATGCATTATAAACGGTACGGAGGTAGGCACTGCCGCCACACAGGAAGATCTTACCGTTGGCAGTGAACAAATTCAAAAAAAAACTCGATCACCGACTGGGGGAGGGGGCAGGGGCCAAACGTACCGAGCACGCCTCAGAAGAACAGAAACCGAAGAGGGTACATGTAGCCCGTTTTTCATGATCTTGTAGATTTTCCGCTGGACACCAGACACAGCAGGATCTGACAGCTGCGGGGCAACAGCAACAAACTCATTCCAAGTCTCTAACGTCAGGATCATGGATATCATGGGTCATCGCGTCCCCGAGCTTACTGGAATGTCTAGCGGCGCGAAGTATGGCAGTTTTGGACGAGCAACCTAAGTTCCGTGGCTCAGTCTTGGTTCTAGTCGACGATATATCACGCAAGAGTTGACTTGGGATGGCATGTCTCGGGGGGCGCCGTGAGACGCTGCAGTGCGGGATGCTCTGCCTTGCAACAGCATCATAAGGTGGGCGCAACTGCCAGATGTGGGAAGGCAAGAGCAGGACAAACACACCAGACGCACGACGATTATGGACAAGAGAGAAGTGCAAGGAGCGAGTGTGAGCGACGCGACTGAAAAGCTTCTGGCAGGGCCCCTCCCAGGACGCCGCGCAGCCCCCAGGTCCCAAGTACACCCCCAGGTACTTGCCAGACGACTCCAACCGTAACTTGCGGACGTTGATTCCAAGACGCAACAACGCATGAACAACATGTTTCTTGTCGGAATGACCTAGCAAAACGAGAACACACACCTGTCAAGGTTCAGACATAGGTCCGCGACAGCGGCAGACTGAAACATCCACGCGAGAATGACTGGCAGGGAGCGGAAGGCATCGACAAAAGCTGTGTCAACGTCGCCGACAAAAAAAACAGAAGGATGCGGCGCAATCCGTCTTTCGAGCGCACGAGGACAAGGATCAGGAGCTAGAGCAAAGAGCAGGCCAACGAGCGAATAACCGTGTTTAGCTTCCCTTCGACTGGTCAAACCTGGGAACTTGACGCAACAAAACATCAAATCGACATCGACATCGGTGTTAAAGGACCTAGCAGCCTGGCGAATGAACTCGAGAACGCTAAGACATACAAGCACTTGATACATCCAGTCATGGCCAAGCGCGGGAAAGGCGGCTGCGATCTCCAATAATCAAGCCCCAGCGCGTGGGGAGCCCCTCCAAGAATACCATTCTAACAGCCAAGACTCCAGCTCCATGGTCTTCCCCAAACTGTCACGACCTCTGATAAACCCACGAGCAGTTTTCAGAATACCACCTTGGGCCTGCTGCATAAACGGGATGCCAAGACAAGACGAAACGACTTGGTAGTCAGCGTTGGACATCGTCAGGGTGCGCGTTTAACCAGGGTCAACAACCGCACGAATGCCATATTTATGTACATCGCGCTTAGGAGGGTTTAAGCACAGGAGGTGGCTTCTGATGGTTGAGTGGAGCGGAGTACTCCAAATCCCTTATTAATCGTCCCCCGGGTCCGGTTTTTTAAGGCGCCTTTTTTGTAACTGGGGGGGTCCGATCTATTAGGGCGCTTTCTGTGGATTGGAGCTTAGGGGGTCCAGTTTAGGAAGGCACCCCGTCGAAGAGGGGGGTCCGGAATATTGGGTCGCATTTGGAGGGGGGTCCGGTTCTTTAAGGGGGGGTCGATTAATAAGGGATTTGGAGTACCCTTGAAATAATATGGTGAATGCTCGGGCTCACAAACTTCCACGCGCTGCGGGGTGTCCCACCTGCCCCAGGGGTGGAATCATGCTTGGCTGCCAAGGTTGCCAACGAGCGTACCGTAGTCTGGCTGCCACTCTATACCAGGGGCCAGCGGATGAACATCCTGGACAAGTTCATGCAACATCTGTCTAAACAGAACGCGTTTCCCAGGAGGCCCACCACGCACGGGGCCCCAGTGCGCGGCAACATTGACTGCAGACTGCTGGGTGGAGATGGGGTCAGCGCTCTTGAAATCGCCACCCGCAAACCTGAAAATTTGCAGCCTCGGGGGCGACCAGGACTTGTTCAACTCAACGTGCATGTCGGCCCTCGGGTGGTTCTGTCCCCGCGGGGAAGTCTCGGCCGCCCTCGCTTCCTGCGGCGCCCTTTTGAAGCAGACAGAAGAACGGGCGAATCACGGGGCAGATCATCGGGCAAGTCGTCGGCTAGCCCACCCACCAGCGGTAGGATATCACCGGGCAAATCACCGGGCAGATCGTCGGCCAGGTCGTCGGGCAACCCATCAGCAGCAGGCGTAGCGGCACACGTGGACTCGAGCGCGTCGACAGCCCCCCCCCCCCCGACACAGTGAAGCAGTCCACTCAGGAAGATCGATATAATCAGTATAAGCCACGCCATCAATGTCACGCACGTCAGCAACCGGGGGCGCACAGCCAACGCACTGCATCATTATCAGCCCATGCCCACTACGAGCAGCCCGAGAGAACTTCCAGGGAACAGCAATCTCCCCGAGCCACCGAACGGGGCCCAAACCGAATCAAACGCTTCTGACATGCCCTCGGGGCGGCATGCATAGACCCCATAGCGCCCTCAATCGCCAGGGAGGGACCATTGGAAATAGCAAGCTCAGAAACTGCAGTCAAGGAGACAGCGCAAATCAGCGTGCTCGGCGACCCGCCACGGAACAGACGGCCCAAACTTGAATCATGATCCGGACTCGCGCTGGCACATGATCAGCAGGGAACCCCAAAACATGCGCATGACCATTAGCATGCCAATCAAGACAACAGCCGACGGCGCAATCCAATATATGCGATCAAGACGGGCAAGCGTGTGCAACTGGGGAACGGCGTCCTTGAGTCTAAGCGCCCGATGAGTCACATCTGTCTGCGGGATTTCCATTTGCTGGCTGAAGCGGGAGGCAAAACGATCAAGTAACGAAGAGTCATTATCAGTCGTCGCTGCCCCGTTGATGATTCGCCTAACTTCGTTCCTTTCCCTGCAACTCCAGCCTCCAACAGCAATGCTTAACGCCAGGCCAGGACCAGGAAAGGCACGATAAAAACGAGCGAGCAGGCGTCGGGCAGCAGGCCGCAACAAATCTGGCCAAAGATGGACCTCGCCAACCGACGAGGGGCCCCCAGGTCCACGAGGATAAACAACGATGCATCTCCTTCGAAGAACGGACTCAACGCGCAAGTGAGAAAATGACTGGGGAACCCAGCGAGCGATACTAACACCCCCCCCCCCCCCCTTCCGAGCGACGATCGCGACAAAGCGACAAAAAACGAGGATGCTCTCTATCTAGAGCCGCGAGGTCAGCTTTGGACCCGTGACTTCCTGTAAGATGATTACCTTATGCTGTGCATAAAGACAAGCAAACCACGAATGCTTCATACGCTGACGGGCACGTCTACCCCGCGGGCTTCCAAAGGGAGCAGCGAAAATCTAACGCGCAAAAGAAAAGGCACCAAGGATGCCCCAGGGAGAACGCAAAACAGCACGCAAGGACAAGGCAGCAGGGAACGGAGACGCGGAGAAACTGCACTTCCGCGCGCCAGAAGAATGCAAAGCGCTGGCCCAACAGCCGCAGCATTCTCAGACGACTCAGAAGTAGAGCTGGAACTGGTTGAGGAAGAACTCGATCCACTGGAGGAAGGGGAGGCGGCCCTCTTCCTCTTGGCGGCGGTGATGCAGCCAAAAGCAGGAGGAGGACCATCATGCAAGATAGTTCCATTTCTGTCAGTAGATTCGGCTCCGCAGGACAGGACCGCCAGGCGGGCTTCTTGTCAAGCTTGCTTGGGACAGGCTCAGGGAATGCGAGGAGCACGGCCTCGGGAATCTCGAGCAGCTCGGCGCCCTGCAACACCATGATCGCGAAGGCGACCTTGCCTCCACCTGAGTCCGCACCAGGGGATAGCTTGACGAGGTCGAAAATCCCCTCGTCATCAGAGCAGGTCAAGTGGAGCGTGCCTGCGTGCGGGTTGGAGCCAAGACGGTGGGACTCCTTCCACATGCAATCCCCATCGAAGATAGCGCGCTTCATCCCCCAGCACTTGCCAAGAGCGAAACTTGTGTGACGAACGGGATGAGGCTGACCATGTCCAACTCGAAGCGGCATATCTTGTTAATTCTTAGGTTCCCTCCAGAGGAGGTGGGCACATGATCCTGCATCCTTGCCCCAGCTGAACAAGGCCCAAGCAGCCTCCCCGGACCAGAAGCGAACGTTGTAGCAGAACGTGTAGCTCTGGCGCTGGGGGACTGCACCGTCGAGCAACGTACCTGCAACTGCCTTGAGCAGCTCGTAGTGGTTCACGGAGACACGGCTCAAAAACTTCCTGGTGAAGCCCCCAATCCAGATCTCGCAGCGGTCGCCAACTTCACCACCGCCCCGAAGAGGGGAATGCCTACGGGCTCGTGTCCAGCACGGGCGGGTGGCCCATGATATGCCGCACTCGATGGTCCCGTCGGAGCATGCCTGGGCCTCTTGCACCCGCTGGGACCCAGGAAGCGGTTCCAAGGGGCAGGGCCAAAGACCTCCACACGATCCCCACTGACAACGGAGGAGCCAGACCCTCCGGTGGAGGCGATCGCTTTCATGAGCGTGTTCTCCATGATGACCAACTTGGCGTCCAGTTGGGCGGCTGTGACCAGCTGAGACGGAATGGGAAGCAGTTCCTGCGACATGTTGTCCTCATCGAGCGGTTTCGCGTTGACGGCGCTCCAACACAAGAGGCGCGCCTCCTCCACCGAAACCTTCATCTTCTGCTGCTCCAGGCGAAGCTCGGCGATCTGGGTGTCGAACGTCTCGTCCAGTTCGTGGATCTTGCTTACTCTGGACTGAAGATCTGCAAGGAGGGGAACGACTTGGACGGAGATGACTCCACTAATGGCCTGCAGGTCCTCTGGCGAGAGAGCAGCGCGCGCCATGGCAGAGGGAAACTAAGCGTCCGTTTGGGAACGACCCCAAGATAGCCTCTTCAAGAGAGACTGCCCGCCCGAGCGCCCCAGCACTTGAACCAAAATGGCATCGGAAAAAGTTGTTCAAAAAAGGAGGAGGAGGAGGAGGAGGAGGAGGAGGGGGAAGGGGAGAAGCAGCAACAGCAAGGGTAGCGGGAGGGAGAGAGAGGAGCAGGAGGAGGATTGAGAGGAGGACTGGGAGGAAAAGGTGGGGAGGGGAAGCAATGGAGGTCCTTGCAGCCCTCCAGCCGGGCCACCGTCTCGGTGACGATCACGTCCATTTGCAGCTGATCATCGAAGGTGAAATTGGAGGGCCGCTCCTGGGCGGCAGCGCGAGGTGGCAGAGGCTTTGCAGACCGTCGTGTAGTTTCGCACTGCCGTAAGTCCCTCACTCATGACACCACCAGGGTACACGAGCACACTGTGTCTCATGACTCCAGTGGATCCTCCTCCTCCTCCTCCTCCTCCTCCTCCTCCTCCTCCTCCTCCTGGTCCTCCTCCTCCTCCTCATGGCCCTCACCCTCACAGCAGTAGCACCAGCCTCGCCGTCCTCATGATCATACTCATCATACTCAAAAGCATCATCATCATCAACATCATCAGCATCATCATCAGCAGCATCACCATCATCATCAGCAACATCATCATTACCAGCATCATCATCAGCGGTAGCATCACAACCAGCATCATCATGAGCCTTCTTATCCTCCTCCTCCTCATCATCATCGTCCTAACCATCATCATCATCATCGTCGTCATGAGCATCATTACCATCGTCAGTATCATCATCATCGTCATCATCATCATCATCCGCATCATCAGCATCGTCGTCATCATCAGCATCATCAGCATCAGCATCAGCAGCAGCATAAGCGTCAGCAGCATCATCAACATCATAATCATCATCCACATCACCAGCATCATCATGTCATCAGCATCATCATCATGACCGGCAGCTTCATCGGCATCACCATCAGTATTAACATACTCAACATCATCATAACCAGCATCGCCGTCATCAGCATCACGCAGCATCAGCATCATCATAATCATTATCAGCATCATCACCATCATCATCATCAGCATCATCATCATCATCATCCGAATCAGCGTAAGTATCAGCAGCATCATCAACACCGTCGTCATCATCAGCATCATCATCGTAAGCATCATCAGCATCAGCATCATCATCGTCGTCATCGCCAGCATGATCAGCATCAGCATCAGCAGCAGCGCCATCACCATCAGTATCATCAGAATCATCATCATCGTCAGCATCATCACCATCATCAGCATCAGCTTCATCATCATCGGCATCATCATCAGAATCATCATCACCGTCTTCATATTATCATCGCCATTATCATGATAACATCGTCGTCATGAGCATCATCGTCGGCATCATCATCAGCATCCCCATCGTCACCAGCATCATCATCATCATCAGCAGCATCACTATCAGCATCATCATCAGCATCGCCTTCATCACCATCATCATCATGAACATCAACAGCATCATCAACATCATTATCATCGTCACATTCTTCATCATCACCGTCACCATCAACATCAGCAGCAGCAGCAATCATCATCGTCACCATCATCATCATCATCATCATCACCACCATCATCATCATCATCATCAACATCGTCATCATCAGAATCATCATCATCGAAAAGCGCTCCCCGAAAGGAATATCCCGATATAGGACATACGTAAAACAAGCATTTCACGTGAGACATCCTCTGAATTCTGGTCCCCAGGAGAGGAACAATATATAACACAACCAGCGTTTCGCTCGAGGCATCCTCAACCAATTCGGAAAAAAAACGATACGATCGGGACACCCTCAATAATAAAACAATATATAACACAAAACAAGCGTTTCGCTCAAGACATCCTCGAAACCAAAGTCGCCGGCCCTACGCGACCTCGTTATGTATCGCCAATAATTTCGCCGGCCCTAAATCCGTCAATTCCGGAAGTAAACCTCTAAAAGAGAACCCTGGGCAGGCGCCCTTTCTAAGAACATGATCGACCCACGAACCCAGAAAGGAATATAGAAATGTAAGGCATGGCAACGCTTCGAAGACCCCTGATTGGGCGACGGGCAAATACAATGCTGAGTGTATCGATCTTGATGTACCGTGCTGAGGGCTGTGTTGTGCTGCGCGATGCTAAATTGCGATGTGCCATACCGCGATTGTGCCCTATAGCGTTGTGGATCGAGTCCTCCTTTGCATCCGCGTCCTGACCGAACTGATCTGGATCTTAAGCTCGAGCTGCCTGGGCAACTAGTAGCTGCCCCAGAGCTAATTGACAGGGTGACATGCCAGGAGGACGCGCCGCGGAACGTCCCAGGGGACGCGCCAGGAGACGTGCCAGGGGACGTGCCACGGGGACGCACCGCGGGACGTGCCAAGGGGACGCGTTACGGAACGTGCCAATGGACGTGCCACGGGACGTGCCAGGGGACGCGCCGCGCGACGTGCCAGGGGGACTCGCCCCTTGACGCGCCACGGAACGTGCCAAGGAACGTGCCAAAATGCAATGCTGAATGTATCGATCTTGATGTACTGTGCTGAGGGCTGTGCTGTGCTGCGCCGTGCTGAACTGCGATGTGCCATGCCGCGATTCTGCCCTATAGCGATGTGGATCGAGTCATCCTTTGCATCCGTGTCCTGACCGAACTGATCTGGATCTTAACCCCGAACTGTCTGAGCACATAGTAGCTGCCCCAGAGCTAATTGACAAGGGGGACATGCCAGCAGGACGCGCCGCGGAATGTCCCAAGGGACGCGCCAGGCGACGTGCCAGGGGACGTGCCATGGGGACGCACCGCGGGACGTACCAAGGGGACGCACTACGGAACGTGCCAATAGAAGTGCCACGGGACGTGTCAGGGGACGCGCCCCGCGACGTGCCAGGGGGACTCACCACAGGACGCGCCACGGAACGTGCCAAGGAACGTGCCAAAATGAAATGCTGAGTGTATCGATCTTGATGTATCGTGCCGAGGGGTGTGCTGTGCTGCGCCGTGCTGAACTGCGATGTGCCATGCCGCGACTGTGCTCTACGATGTTGTGGATCGAGTCATCCTTTGCATCCGAGTCCTGATCGAACTGATCTGGATCTTAAGCTCGAACTGCCTGAGCACATAGTAGCTGCCCCAGAGCTAATTCACGGGGAGGCATGCTAGGAGGACGCGCCGCGTAACGTCCCAAAGGACGCGCCAGGCGACGTGCCAAGGGACGTGCCATGGGGACGCACCGCGGGACGTGCCAAGGGGACGCGTTACGGAATGTGCCGCTGGACGTGCCACGGTACGTGCCAGGGGACGCGCCGCGCGACGTGCCAGGGGGACTCACCCCGGGACGCGCCACGGAACGTGCCAAGGAACGTGCCAAAATGAAATGCTGTGTATCGAGCGTGATGTACCGCGCTGAGGGCTGTGCTGTGCTGCGCCGTGCTGAACTGCGATGTGCCATGCCGCGATTGTGGCCTATAGCGATGTGGATCGAGTCATCCTTTGCATCCGTGCACTGACCGAACTGATCTGGATCTTAAGCTCGAACTGCCTGAGCACATAGTAGCTGCCCCAGAGCTAATTCACAGGGGGGGGGGGCATGCTAGGAGGACGCGCCGCGGAACGTCCCAAGGGACGCGCCAGGCGACGTGCCAGGGGACGTGCCATGGGGACGCACCGCGGGACGTGCCAAAGGGGACGCGCTACGGAACGTGCCGATGGACGTGCCACCTCATGCTAGACATCCGCCTGGGCGAACTGGAAGGGAAAACAAGTGGTTCACTGGAGACATCCTCAGCACATCGTCATGTCAGACGTCCGTTCCAGGCCCCCAGGAAGGCCCCAGGAGGCCCATGTTAGATACCCCCTAGGTGGCCTGGACACGTGCCAACACCTGATTCCGCCATGTTAGATACCCCCCTGGGCGGCCTGGACACGTAAAACCACGCGGCTCCAATTTGAGACAATCATGTTAGATACCCCCTGGGTGGCCTGGACACGTAAACACACGTGGGGCCAGCTCTGGACAACCATGTTAGATACACCCCTGGGTGGCCTGGACACGCTAAAACACGCGATCCTTGCTCGGGACAACCATGTTAGATATCCCCCTGGGTGGCCTGCACACCAAGGGGGACGCGCTACGGAACGTGCTGGGGACAAGCGTTTCGCTCGAGACATCCAGCAACAATCCTCATGCTAGATATCCGCCTTACGTGAAAACAAGCGTTCCGCTCAACTCATCCTCAACACATTCTCATGCTAGACATCCGCCTGGGCGAACTAGACACGTCATCCTCAACACATTCTCATGCTAGACATCCGCCTGGGCGACCTGTGCACGTGAAAGCAAACGTCTCGCTCGAGACATCCTCAACACATCTTCATGATAGACATCCGCCTGCGCGACCTGGACACGTGAAAACAAGCGTATCTCTCGAGACATTCTCAACACATCCTCATGCTAGGCATCCGCCTTGGCAACCTGGACACGTACAAACAAGCGACATCCGCCTGGGCGACGAGGAAGCGTGAAACCAAGCATCTCGCTCGAGACATCCTCAACAAATCCTGGCGCTAGACCTCTGCCTGGGCAACCTGGAGGCGTGAACCCAAGCGTCTCGCTCGAGACATCCTCAAGACCTGGGCACGTGAAAACAAGCATTTCACTTGAGAGATCCTCTGAAATCTGGTCCCCAGGAGAGGACAATATATTACACAAAACAAGCGTTTCGCTCGAGACATCCTCAACAATTTCTGGATCAAAAGCGTCTCGCTCGAGACATCCTCAAAAATAATTCCGCTGGCCGTAGGCGACCTTGTTATTTATCGCAAAATAATTCCGCCGGCCCTACAGCCGTCGGAACCGAGCTTTCACCAGCTAAAAGAGACCCCTGGGCCCGCGTCCTTTCCGGGACAAACAGGATGCGAGCCCTGGGAGGGGCACTTCAATTGAAAAACACATATATGACACCGAAGGGGGGATCAACAACAACTATTCTTCAATAGTGAGAGTTCAACAACAATAAGAATCTACATCGCAGAATCCCACTTAGGCTCTTCCACCACGGAGCCACATGCAGCATAGGCAGTTGAGAACAACTGCGAGTCATGCGTAGGTGTCGGCAGTTGTTTGTCTTGGTTCAGCCCGCTGTCCAAAAGAAGTGGTACGACAGGGGGGAGAAGGGAGGAAAGCAACGGCGGGAAGGAGCGGAGAGCAGGGGAAGGAGAGGAAGGAGACCGAGGAACGGAAGATGGACTGGGCGAGGAAAGGCAGCGACGGGCTTGAGGACAGCAAGCCCCTCCAGGCCAGGATCTCACGCAGCCCCCAGCCGAGCAAGCAAGAGTCGGCAGATCTGGGGCACGCGGCTTCATTGGAGAGGTTCAGGTAGTCCATCAGATTGGTGATGAGGTCCAGCACCCGCTCCTGGAGGGCTGCCGGATACTCCCGGACGGCCGACCTAGACCGCCCCAGAGACCCTGGCACCGACCCGGGAGGCCCCCTGTGCGCAAAGCGGCGCCCCCCAACAGGGCCCTCCTGGGGTGCACACGAGGCAATCCCCCCCTGGCTCCTCCCCGAGGTCCCTCCCGTCGGCGACGCGCCCAAGGGGTCAGACCGAGGGGGCGGGCCTCCTCAGAGGGCCCAGAAGGCCTCTGGCCTTCCGTGAAACACTCTAAAGCCTTCTGGCCTCCGGGCCCTGGAAAACCCCGCACCTTCGGAGGAAGGCCTGCCCCAGTCTCCCAAGCCGCCCCTCGGTGCGCGGCCGATCCCTTCCCCCTCCCTCCCAGGGGTCCTGCCTCGAAGCTGGGAGGCGGCCCAGGGGTCTGCGCTGGATGGGCCCCGAGGAGATCGGTCAAGCGGGGAGGGGAGGGGGGGGGCGAAGGCAAGTCCACTCCTAATCGGTCCCCAGACTTTTCCTGGGTCGAAACTGACCCGCTTCTGGAGACGCGTCCAGCCGTGGCCACGACGAGGGCCCCCCTCTCCCCTGTTGTTGGCCAGAACTGGCGAGCTGGGATCGGCGATAAATCGCCGATCGATCGGCGATAGGCCCCCGGTAGCAAATCGGCGATAAGCCCTCGATAGCGAATCCGCATGTTCATGGTAGGGGTGGGCTGTCGGGCCCACATCGGCGATCAATGAGCGATTGGGGGTCGATCGATGCATCCCCCCTCAGCCTATCCCCCCCCTACCGTTGCCTCTGAAGGAAGGCACTGATACCGCTACAGCTCCTGGACCTCCCGCGGTGCGTTCCGGCCAGAGTTTCGAGGCGCACCCAGCCGTGGAGACAAGGGCTTCCCAGAAGGCCCAACAAGGCGAAAACGAGGGGGAGGTAGCGGCATCGGCACCCGCAGGTCGGAAGAAGTAGGTAGACACATAAAGTAGGAGTAGGAAGGCGTTGCAAGTAGAGTAGGATTCCGCCCGACCCTTGGAATGGGGAGGCGCCTAAAGTAGATTGGGATCTGGAAATCCGAAACATGATCGACCCACGAACCCGGAAAAGAATACAGAAATGTGAACCATGGAAACGTTTTCACGACACCGAATTGGCCGACGGGCACTTGCAATGCTCCGCGAACGATGGTGACGCACCGTGCCACGGGCTGTGCTGTGCCGTGCCATGCTGTGCTGAGTTAAAACGTGCTATGCCGCGTTGAACTGTGCCGTGCGATATTGACTACCTACCAGACCACCCCAACCCAACCCGAAGACCCGAATTTCGGGTTGGGGGGGTAAGGGCTCCACGCGTGTTTTTTTCGATGTTTCCCGAACCCCCCCCCACTAGAAATCGAGGGTAAATCTGAGCCTTCGGGTTGGGTTGGGGTGG